>CALNHX010003642.1:0-145050 GCA_940337035.1 Agriotes lineatus | reverse complement strand
AACGATAGTTTATGCCCATTTTATACAAAATAATAATTTTATGTTAATGTACAAAATGTGGTTGCCATATTTGGTTTTGAATTTTGTGCCACTTTTATTCTTGGTTAAAATAAATTTCATGAAAGGCAACTTGCTGATGCTTGAAACGTTTCATACTTTATTGAGTAGGCATAATGGTACAATGAAAGTCGTTTTTTAGTGTAATTATAAATTGTTTAAAAATATTTAAATATTACAATTTATATATTTTTTCAGTATCCAGTTATATAATAACTTATTTACGATTATATAATAAATGCATAGTAATACTAGGTTGCTGACGGTGGTGTAAACCTTTATGAACTAACGCTTCCACATTTAAATAAACTCAAATATAAGAAATGCGAGACTGCGAATGAGATTCCTTGTTGGGATGGATGCCGGTATGCTGGTCTAAACTTCGAGCGGCTTTAGATTTTCATACGAGAAACGTTTTAAGCTTTGTTTACCCTGGGGCTGAATCAGCTTTGAGAATTGCGTGGTGTGGATTCTCAGAAGATATCCACTCATTTTCCATGTCATAAACAAGAATTTTGATGCCAAAACCCCCCATTCCACTTCCATTGTTTCATTGGTAGTATCTGAATCATTATCAATACCTGATTCTGACTCAAATTCCTCCAATGAAGTAATGAAAGGTGGAATGTTTTCTATGTTTCGCCCAGTCTTCCGAAATAATTTTTTCACAACGATCACAATAATTTTGCCACATGTTGGAGGTACATTTCGAAAGAGTTTCATGCTATAAATGCTTAACCTTATCCTTGAATGAATGCTGAGAATTTATATCCTTCTTGTAGTAAGTTTTACAGAACCCCATGCCATTTCAATAAGATTGTATTGGCAATGATAAGGAGGTAATCTAAGAACCTCATAATCATTCTCTTTCAAAAGGTTAATTAAACTTCAAAGATGTTTTTCTTTGTAACTTTGCCCTCAATTTTGACATTGTGTCTAATCAACCAATCCTGCATCTGATCTTTCTTCCACTTAAGGGAGGGTAGTTTTTCCAGCTGCACCGAATCATACGGTGCATTGTCCAAGATTACCACATATTTACCAGAAATATTATTCAGAGCAGAGAGTAATTGATTAACTACCCAATTTTAAAAAATTTCCCCGTTTATGGTTTTGTGATAATCCCTATCGTTATTAGTTGAAGTTAATAATAGATCACACTCGTCCAAAAACCTTAGTTTGGTTCTCACATGCAAAACAATGAAACGCTTCTCCTCCGTTTTAATTTTAGACAAATTACTTTCAATTTCGGAATCGTGTAACTAGCCATTGTCGGACCCTGGATCCATTTTGATAAATCCAGGTTTCGTCCAGGTACACGAATGTTATATTTTCACTAGAATTGCAATTTCCTCAGATAAGTAATTTTAGATGCAACAACATGTTTCTGTTCACATAGAATTTTACGTCCGTTTATATGTTTGTATTTATAACCAATTGATTTTAGAATGGCGGCGTGTACGGCGGCAGCAGGCCGAATGGTGTTGGGCGGTGGCGAGCCTCCCTATCAGTAGGCTGGGCGCCTAGCTTTCTCGTCGCATGAGCGGGGAACGGCGGCGATCCTCCTCGTCAGCGGATGGCGCAAGGAGCAGACGACGGTGGCTTCCTCGGAGCTGATCTGGGTTCAAGCCCTGGGGTACCTTCCAAGACCATAGATCTGTTTGCCTTATAAAAAAAAACCCAACCACCGCCACTTCTCGCGGATTTCTTGCTGCCTCGAAGTGGGAGTCTGTTTGTTTGATTTCAGCTTAATTGCGCCGCAGCGTTTTTAATTAAATCATTCGGGATTTTTTATGGTACCTATCGTTTCCCTTATAAAAAGGCGCATCTAAGGACACCAAACACGCTCATGGGCGCGTTGATATAAGACGATTTGGCTTTAATTGCGGCTTATATCGGTTTTTTTGTGGAAGACCAGAATTGGGTTATTTAAGGCCACATCTTTCGCTTGCTGGCTTAGATCTCGGATCACCAATCTTAACACTTTCACTCTTTACAAATATGCTAACGCATTTTGAAATACTTAGCCCTTTTCTTTTGTCCGCTTGAGCGCGGTCGACAGCATGGAAAATTTGCATAATTCGAATTTCTTGGCGGATTAGTGCTTCGAATCTTGAGCGCTTTGTCCGGGCTCGATGACCGCTTGCAGTGCTGCCTCGGCATATTGCGGCAATTTGCCCTAAGACGGTTGTTTTTAAAACTCCATTTGGCCGTGCTGTATTATTGTAGGCGGCTTTTGTAGTTCCTTTGTTTGATGCAAAACCAGGCCTTTAGTTGAGCCGTCATCTTGTCGCACGGCCATTGATCGTATGTCAGGATCATATAATCTTTCTGTATTTCGTCTCCTCCACTGTTAAATCATTGTCTATATATATTTTAAATTTGCGCTTGGCTTCCATTATCTCTTGCTTCTTTTCCCACCCTTCCACTTCTGCTATCATCCTTGTTGGCTGTAGATCTTTACTAATTTTACACCGATTTTTAATTTTTATCTTTATCTTCAATTCTTTGTTTAGAAAATCTTCGATTCCTTCTTTTTCCTTACCTTCTGTGTTACTTATTCCTGTTACTACAATGTTGTTCTTTCTTTTGCGTCTTTCTTATTCCTCCATTTTTTCTTCTAGCACCCTCTTATTTTCTCAAATTGCCTTTTCTCTTCTTCCCATTTTTCTTCTTTTCTCTCCATCTTCTTTTTGGGTCTTCTATTTCTTTTTTTAATTCGGTAGTGTTCTTCCCCATTTGGTCCATTATGGCCTTCATCATTGTTTTCAATTCATTCATTTTTTCAGAATTCGTTACCGTAGTGTTACTTTAAACTGCTGTTGTTTTTTACAGCTATTTCTTTTTTTTCCTCCTCTGCTTTCCGCTGCTTCGGCGACCGTATTTTTTGTTTGCTTACCTATATTAAATATTTCGTGGTTTTTGTCACCACCTTTAGTTTTTTTTCCAGAATCTTCGATATCCCTTTAGCGTTTTCTTTATGTCTTTTTATCTAAATTGGTTTGATTTATTTGCACTTGGCAATTTTTAAATTCAAAATTTCACTTTTACCGCGACTGATCCGCTTTCGCATGCGCACCGATCCCAGTTATTTCGGTCTTACGGGCTTTGATTTTCGGCGTGTTATCGGTCGGTTTACCTTCATCTTTGCGATTTTTTTAATTTTCTTGCCCTTTTCTCCCATATAACACCGCCTGCTTCTTTGGACTTCTTATTACTTCACACTTCACCCAAATTTAACTTTACTAAAACTTTCCTCTTACTACAATTAATTCATTAATAAACATTGCAATGAGACGGAGCCGTATTGATTCGGACCTCGCGTCCCACACTAATAGGGTCTATTAAAGCACTGTTTTTACATTGCTCTTTTCATTTGAAGAACGTCGAAACGTCTTTTATTTTAGACAACTGACAGATTATCCCATTTATGAAATGCCAAAATTCAAAGATTCTGATTGCTATTATGCAAAGTAGATAAAATTTTGTATAATACGCTTTGCAAAGAAGTTTTTAGGCACTTGACGCGATGTCAAACTCGACCTTCGGCTTCGTTTAACAAAAAACGTCGAATGCCTGAAACATTTCATTTGCAACTTGTACCATAAATAGCTATTATAGACCAAGAGCCAGCAACGGGTTTGCTTACAGTATTTTTAACAAGTCTGTAGCTGCTATGGAAGGTTCCTTTGAATATACTGAGAAGGAAACCCGTAGTCTGGCAAGCCTGCGGTGGTGGTTTTGGCCCCCTTGCGTCCTTGAAGGATGGAAAAAAAATAAAAGGAAAAAGTATAATAGCAAGTCTGGCTCTTTGCTATGTTATAGGTAATCATATCTTATGTAAGTTAAAAAATTTTACAGACGCTTTCGCGGGTGGTAGGTTTACCCCACATTCACATAAAGTTGCATATTAAAACTTAACCATTTACTGTAAAATATCGCGAGATCCAAAAAAACTGATCCTCAGCGGGCTGTGGAAATTCAAACGTGTGAATAATAAGTTGGTGACACTGTAAGTCTGTCAAATTCGAGGTTACCAGGTTAGGTTTTCCGTCAGTTTTGACACAGAGTGACGCAAAATCTAACCTGCTAACCTCGAATTTGACATAGACTTACAGTGTTACCAACATATTATTCACAGGTTTTGTGTCAGTTTTGACACATTATTTTTTTCGGCCCTTCAAGAATGCAAGGGGGCTAAAACCACCACGGCAGGCTTGCCAGACTACGGGTTCTCTTCTCAGTATATTCAAAGGGACCTTCCATAACAGTTACAGACTTGTTAAAAATACTGTAAGAAATCCGGTGCTGGCTCTTGGACTATTAGCTATGTACTTAGATGTTTCTTATGAAAAACGTTATAGCAGCCTTTTTTATTGTAGACAACTGACGGATTTTCACATTCGATAAAATAATGCCTTTAGTATAATGCATTGTGTTATACCGATGGAGCCACAATTATACCGATGGGGCCACAATTATATATAACAGCAATAAGATAACATGAACAAGAAGATAACACGTATTGCTTGGGTAAGAGAGAGATAAACATAGTAGCAAATATTCGAGAAGGCTTGACTCTTAATTTAATTGTCAACTAAACATGCCTACTAATATAATTATTTTGTATGGCCATCTCTTTCTTACTCATGCGTTCTATTTGCTTGTTCATGATATCTCATTGCTGTTATATATAATTATGGCCCCATCAGTATATAACAGCAATGAGATAACATGAACAAGAAAATAACTTGTATTGCTTGAGTAAGAAAGAGATAAACATAGTAGCAAATATTCGAGAAGGCTTGACGCTTAATTTAATTATGACATTTGTCAACTAAACATGTCTACTAATAGTATATTATTATATGAGCGATTATGACAGCCATTATTCACGAAGATGACATTTGCGTGAGTGAATAATGGCCATAATCTCGAATATAATACGATATTTTATCTACTCCTATGCAATAGGAGCCTTGTGTTCATATTTCAGAATTATGACATTTGTGACAGCTGTTAACTTCAAAAGTCATTTAATAATAAGAATGAATTTTGTGATTGGCTACAACCTATTGAATAATGAAAATAGAATTTTCTGATTGGTTGCAATTTGCAAACTATTGAATAATGAAAATAGGATTTTATGATTGGCTGCAAGCCGTGAATTATGAATCATAATTCATGGCCATTGTGCAGTAGGAGTAGATAACATAATTTTTTTGTATGGCCATCTCTTTCTTGCTCAAGCATTCTATTTTGTTATTCATGTTATCTCATTGCTGTTATAGTATATAATTATGGCCCCATGCGTATTACAAATAAGTCACTCGAGAAAAGTTGCGCTCTCGAGGCGGCGAGTTTAAATTTCGTTTGTTATGTGACACAGACTGACGTACAACCTAACTTACTAACTTCGAATTTGACGGTGATATCAATAGTGAGTTATAAGTAATAACTCACATGCGACTTTTGACTTACATAGTTTAACTGGAATTGGCACAATAATAGCATCATAATAAGAAGATGTTGGACAAAGCAACAAATCACAAACTATCAAGCACAAGTAAGCCGGAAACTGTCAAACTTGACAAACTATTCTGTTTCCAGAATATCTGATAAAAGTATCTGATTCTATGTTATTTATTATTAAAATACTAATCCAGACAACATTGTAATTGAGTAACAAACGACTTCCGGGATTGGACCGTATCATTATTTAGGTCGAAGAACTCAACGTTTCCCAACTTTCGTAAGGGGCTTCATCAGGAAGAAATTCGCTTGTACACCTGGCTGTTTCCATATCCCAACCCGATAATGTCTATGCTGAACTAAACCATATTCGGAAAGCACTTAGGAACAACGGTTACCGTGTTAGGGATATTCAGTCTGCCATCAATCGCCATCTTCATCCACGACCAACCAAACCTCCAAGAACCCATCCTCCCGCAGCAACAGTCTTTTTTCCCTATATCTACTAAGTCACCAATCACGTAGTAAAGTTTCTTCGAAAATAAAACATTAAACAATATTTACAACCTCCCCGCAAAATCTCACAGGTTCTTCCTTCACCTAAAGATGAATTAAACACTATGGGCCGGTTGCAGAAAGCAATGTTAAGTCTCGTGTTAGCTAACATCGCGTCAAAGTGAACAAAAATGAATCAAATCTCAAACGCTTATGGCAACTAATACATTAGTAAACAAAATTTGATGCGATTTTGTTCACTTTAACGCGATGTTAGCTAACACGAGACTTAACATTGCTTTCTGCAACCGGCCCTTAGTCATCTAAAGGTGTTTATAGAGTCCCTTGGTATTGTAATGCTGTATACATTGGTGAAACAAGACGTTCAGTAAAAATTCGCTAAACTCACTGAACACCAGTGCTGTCTCATATCGGAACTCGTTTCATCATTGCCCCTCGCCGAATACCAACGCGATACCGGCCATAAGATTTTTTTTTATAAAACCTCCATTATTTGCAAATCCCCAATCTTCTTTAGCAGAAAGATTCGCGAAACCGTTGAGATTTACAAAACCTCTAATTAAAAAAACGGACGAAGGCTTCCCCTTCCTTCTATGTGGAAAGTGCTAATTTCTAAGCCCAAGCCACCGTTACTCAACGGCGACGGCACTTGCCTATATATTCTCGCCTTTCTCCTTCCGATCGTTAGAACAGTTTCGCCTCTGGCGTGGCTTACAGGTTGAGTTACAGTGCTCTTTTGCTTTTCCTCCTTTACGAAAGTAGGCGCAACGTTGAGTTCTTCGACCTCAATAATGACAGGGTCCAAATCCCGAAGTCGTTTGTTACTTATTGACAATGGTTGCAAAAGCCCCCGAAATCAACATTGTAATTGGTAATTTGGGTTGCACAGTTGCTGCGGCATGTATAGTCTTGAAAAAATGTCCCAACTTCAGGAAAACATCGTTGTCGTACATTATTAAAAAGAATGAATTATATTTTTGTAATTATTTTACCTAGTTGATGCAATCTGGTTCGTAGTATAAAAACCTAGATAAAAAATATATTCTATCTGACAAGATTTATTGAAAAATTATAGATTAAACTGGTAAGTATATAGCTACGGAAGGCTTTCATTTATTTGCTATTTTGAATCATTAGTACATAAATCAACACATTTATTAAAAACTACAACACTACAAGTACTGAAAATACTGATATTTTAAGTTGTCTCGGTAATTGTTCGCAGTATCCAACTGGTATATGCAGAAATACGAACATTGGGATCGAAATCGAAGGCTTCCAAAAATAAATTCTGGCCAAGTTGATCTTTATAGGTTCTAATTATAGACTCTCCCCATACTGTAGTACTATGCCTTGGGCTATGCATGCAAAGTTTTCGTTTGTGAATTGTTTGAAAATCGGGGTTTCCAGTGCAACTTTGAGCATCCCAACTTTGAGCACCCCAGAAGTAATCGTTTCCACCTTCCGCAACTAAAAGCAAAACAGATTTATATCTGAAAATACAAACTCTAAAACCGCTTGATTCAAGTGATAGTAAAGAAGAACATTTTTAAGGTAATTGTGCTCCTACTTACTTGCCCATCCGGCCACGGTAACTTCACTTTCTGTTTTCAAAGGCTGCAAGTTCAGTGGAGGCAAACAAATGGGACTAACATAATCTGAAAAATATTTAGCTTGTATTTCGCAGCCAAGATCAAGAAAGTAAAACTATATCGACACTACATACCATTAAATACAACGTCGCTTCCTAAACGAACAAGTGCGATATCATTTACGGAATACGACGAGTGGTAGAATGGATGCAGAATTGCTTGCTCTACTGTCAAGTTCTGCATGCTGCTAGGGCAATCAGATGTTTGGTCACAATCTGCAATTCCTGTTCCTAGTAATACTCTATAGCTAAAAGCATATTTTTGTTTTATTATGTTTATAGTGCAAGAGCGATATTACTTTAAGAATTCGTCCTCAAAACAACGGGCTGCAGTCAAAACAAATCGTTTATTTATTAATGATCCACCACACTGTAAATAGTATCTCTCGCCTGAGTTTGGCGGAGAGTACATCAAAGCAGCCAACCATGGATATTCACTTTTTGTATTATCGCTTCTCATTCGACCACAAATTGTTCGGTTTGGAATGTTTGCACTGGAAAACTCTTCCAAATACTTCGGTTCGGAAGCAACTACTATGTCCTGTGTTTTGCAACAAACTAGTAATTCGTCATCAAATCCACACTGATATGTATGGATATGTTCTCTAGCAGCTTTAAAAGCATTTTTAAGTGCTGGACAATTTGTTATACGCACACATGTCCCATTTTTTAATTCCGGTTTTGGCGTTTTGCACGATGAGCCTTCCATTGCGTTCTCTAAAAGAATTAAATGTCTGCAGACCAATAATATTTCTATATAGACCAGGCCTTAAAAACATGGAACAAAAAATGTCAAAATAAGGGAGTAAAAATTGGAAATGATTTCATACACACCCTTTTGTTTGCGGACGACCAGGTGCTTCTCGCAGAGGATGAAAAAGATATAAACTATATGACCAAAAAACTGGCTGAAGAAATCGAAGAGTGGGGACTTGAAGTAAATTTTGGAAAAACCGAATATATGGTGATAGGGAATACTGGCATTAAAATAGAAACAGAAAAGGGAAATATACAAGTAGCCCACGAATACAAATTCCTTGGAGTAAATTTAGTAGGTAACGGGTTAGACGAAACAGATATATTAAATAAGATCAAGAAAGGTAAAGTAGTAACACAACATCTGCACTCATTGCTTTGAGACAAGACATAACTAATAAGACTAAAAGACAATTATTTATGACACTTGTGGAAAGCTGTTCCACATACGGTTCGGACACATGGACGATCACAAAAAGAATGGAGAAAAGAATCAACGCAATGGAAATAAACTACTGGCAGAGATGTTGTGGAAAAACATTATTCGATAGAGTCAGAAACGATAAAATTCGCGACGATATGAGGGTAAACTCAACACTATGCGAAAAAATGGAAGAACGAAAACTAATGTGGTACGGGCATATGAAAATGATGCCAAACGACAGATTACCGATAAAATGCTGGAAATTGAAACCAGACAGGAGAAGGAGACGTGGCCAACCTAGACTGAAATGGGACGACCAGATTAAATTGGCTATGGAGGGACGAGATCTGGAAGAGGAAACACTATTTGATAAAAAGAAATGGAGAATGGGTTGCGGAAAACGGCGAGAATAAGCTTATATACACTGTCTGCCAAAAAATCGGCATAATATGAGAAAAATTTTTATTTTTGATTTTTTAAAAAAACTTTTAACGTCAATAATTTGTGCTTGTTTAAAAACCTATTTAGCCCCTATCATATATACCGAGTGATTTTTACTTGTTTAGAAAATGGAGTTTTTCGAAATTGTCAAAATCGAAAAAGTGTTATTTTCCGGAAATTAAGTAATATTTCAAAGAGATTTTTTTTAAAGTGTGTTATTTTTAGCTAACTAAACAATCTCAAAACCAGAAAACCACTAATGTTTTTAACTTTAGCTAAAAATTATTTTTAAATTTTTTTAAATAATTTTCAAAATTTCACATACAAAGACTTAATATTAAAGTTCAAGAAGATTTTTTTTATCCAATTACATGTTCTAAACAATTACCTCATTTAGACAACTGTAAAAGAACATTTACAGGATTTTTGTAACAGTAATTCATTAACAGGGCTAGATTAGAGTTTCTTGGAGCCATTTAAATCGATATTAATTAGAATTGAAAAATATTTCTCCTAAAAAGCGGCTTGCATAGAAAACGTAAAAATTATGCAAATATACTACTTTTCGGTAAACAATAAAATATTTAAAAAAGTAATTAACATTTTATATTATATAGGTCCCGAGTGGTGTAGCTTGAACAAGCGTCCACGTTCGATCAGCAGAGTTAAGCAACGCTATCTCTGGTCAAAACTTGAATGGAAGTTCTACGGCTGCATCTCTCGGCGCCTCGTGGTACGGCTATCACGGAAAAAGTTGGTCCCGGCGGCCATACAACATCATGACAGTCGTTAGTGGGGTTGGAAGTCCTCATAACTGCACAGCGACGCCTATAATTGGCCTAACGGCTGTTGGATGAGTGCGAATTAAATAAATAAATTAAATAAAATTAAATTCACCAATTATAATTCTTTAAAGTGTTCCCATAAAAGAATTTGAACTTTAATATTAAGTCTTTGTGTGTGAAAGTTTGAAAAATATTTAAAAAACTGAAAAATTAATTTTTAGCTAAAATTAAAAAAAATTAGAGATTTTCTGGCCTTGAGATTGTTTAGTTAGCTAAAAATAACACACTCTAAAAAAGCTCATTGAAATATTGCTTAATATCAGAAAAATCGCACTTTTTGGTTTTTGACAATTTCGAAAAACCCCATTTTCTAAATAAGTAAAAATCACTCGGTATATATGATAGGAGCTAAATAGGTTTTTAGACAAGCACAAATTATTGACGTAAAAAGTTTTTTGAAAAATCAAAAATAAAAATTTTTCCCATATTATGCCGACTTTTTGGCGGACACTGTATATATGTATATATACCAATAATATTTTCAATGATTTGGAAAAAATGCGATTTGAACAAGATGTCAATAATCATCTATAAAAATTTTTTTGTGTGCATGTACTATTGAAAAACTTCCACAGTTCTTATGTGAAGAATGGCGACGAACGATAATGGATTATTTAATTGTTTAAGTAGATGCAGAATTGTGGCTCTCCAGTCTGTGGAGCTGTTTATTTGGTTTGAATGATAAAGAGCAGTATAGTTCTTAGGAATCGTGTTTGGGCAGCCCTTGTAGCAGTTACAAGCAGACCGGCTTGAAATGTTATAATACTATGAGTAGAAAGAGGGCGGTTATCTCCTCCACTTTTTATTTGATTCGGATTTATTCGCGGATTTCGCGGTTTTGATTCGCGGATTGACCCAATTAATTTCGCGGTTTGATCTAATTAATTTCGCGGTTTGATCTAATTAATGTTCACATGTGCTACTGATTAAATTACGCATTAGCTTCCGATTAAATTACGCGCGGCCATTTTTAATTTGCTTCTGGAATTACGCGGCGTCCATTTTATTTTCACGCGAATATTTGAATTTGAAATTTTTCAGATTTTTTCTAAGTTCAATTTTTTGAATTTAAACTTCCCGGGGTGTCGGCCCTCTTGGTTTTCTGCGCGCGCACTTCCCTCGGCTGCCAGTTTTAATTTAAATTTTCGCGGAAATATTTGAATTTCAAACTGGTAAATCTGTCTCTCTCTTCTCCTCCTTGGCTGTCTCTCTCTATCTCTCTTGCATTCACAGAAGGGGGATTTATATTTAAAAAAGCTATTTGCGTCGGGTCCCAAGTGGGATTTGAACCGTAGTTTTCTGGCGTAGTAGAACAGTCGGGTAGATAGCGGCCATTTTGTTTTTAATTGGGTCAATTAAATTGATCGATTAAATTGATTGATCCAATTAAACCGCCAAATATACCGCGAATCAAATGCTCTAATTAAACCGCGAATTCGCGGATTGACCTAATTAATCACATATGAAGTTTGATATTTAATTTACATATGTGCTACTGATTAAATGACGCATTAGCTTCCGATTAAATTACGCGGCGGCCATTTTTTAATTTTCGAGCGAATATTTGAATTTGAAATTTCTCAGAATATTTTCTAAGTTCAATTTTTTTAATTTAAACTTCCCGGGTGTCGGCCATCTTGGTTTTCTGCGCGCGTACTTCTCGCGGCTGTCCTTTTAATTTTGAATTTTCGAGCGAATATTTGAATTTTTCAGATTTCTTTTCTAAGTCTCATTTTTGAATTTAAACTTCCCGGAGTGTCGGCCATTTTGGTTTTCTCGAATTTATTTAATTTAAAAAAGCTTTTTGCGACGGCCCCGAGTGGGAATTGAACCCTAGTTGTTTGGCCAGTACCCAGGCACCGGATGCCCTGAGCTACGGGAACTCTTGCTTTTATCCCGCTTCTGCATCAGTTTATTACCGAGATATGCTTTTCCAAATTTGTCGAATAAGTGAGAATTTTAACATTATTAAGTTACTGTTTTTAATGGCTCATTGTGGGTCCTTGATTTTTGTGTATTTTTAACATGCGTGCTTATTTAGTGTTATCATTCGCCCCGTTTATTAACGCTATAGTTCTCGTCGTTGCTGTCAATGAAATAATTACGCAAGCGTGAAGTTAAAATTAAAATTTCAAAGCGCCTGATGTATTACGATGTTGTCCCATTAGGTTACAGATACCTTTTAATTAAGCACATCGGCGTGTTTATGTATGTTAGATTTCATAATTGCCATTTGGCTAAGAAGTTTTGGTTATTTATTAGAAACAGTCTCCGGCTTGCAGAGATGACTAATCTTGTTTTGTTCATTTTTAAACAGCGTTACAAACGATTTTGCGTGATTCTACGAGCTGGTATTTTAAAATCGATTATAGTTGATTCAAAGCCTCGATAATGAAATAATTACGCCAGCGTGCAGTTAAAATTAAAATTTAAAAACCGTTTGATGTCTTAAGATTGTGTGCCGGTAGGTTACAGCCGAAATTTTAATTAAGCAAATCTGTGTGTTTATGTGCGCAAATTTCATAATAATATCAATTCTTACTAGAGCAAATACATTTTGTTTCTCGATCAAATTTCAAAAAGAGGCCAGTTTAAAACCGTTGGACACGATTTTGCAATCGCGCAAAAATTAAAAAATGGCCGCCGCGTAATTTAATCGGAAGCTAATGCGTAATTTAATCAGTATCTGTTCGGCGACTCAAGTATAGCAGCCTTGGTTTCTAAAGTAAAAAATATTATCTGGAACTGACCTATTCATTAGCTTAAAAAACTGAATACAGAATCATGTGTACAAGTAGAAAAGTAGCTTAGTTAGGATAATACTAGTAAATACGCCAAATACTGTTACACGCCAAACCCGTTGGGTGCCAATTTCGTTACATTAGTGATTAGGTAAGAGTTGAGAGTTGAGCCAAGTCCTATAGTTACTGTAGAAACCAGTTCTGGGAATGTCACATTTGACAAATTTTTATTTGCCTTTAGGACTAACACTGATTGATGCAAATATATTAACATGTATGTGTTCCATTTCTACCTGACAATAGTTTTTTAAATAGCATACCTTTCAGAGTTGTAGGTATGTATATGGAATTTACTTAAAATAATTATTTTCTACAGTTTTTGAAATAACGGGTTGTTGCATTTTTCGCTTAAAAAACATGAGAGGACTTTGGAAGCGAACTAAATGAAGGCTATAGAAATAATTATCGAAAATTATGAAATACAATTAAAGGACTAAGAGGAAAAAGAAAGAAATCAGATTTAGGTGTAAGAGATAAAAACAATATAATCGAAATAAATATCTCGGAAAAAATGGAAGTATGGAGCCAAAAATTTACGAACATGACAAAATACAGCCAGGGAAGTAAATATACTCGTATAACAAGAAGATGAAATACAGAACAATAAAATCGATATAAGAGAAATGGAAGAGGCAATAGAAAACATTAAAATAGGTAAAGCAAATGAAGAAGACGAGGTGGACCCGGAAATGATTAAATACATGGAAAAGAAAGAAATAACATGGTTACACAAAATAATGGCTAAAGCTTGTGAAAGAAACACGATACCTAGGGAATGAAAAAACAGGCTGATAATGCCTATACTCAAAAAAGGCGAGAAGACTCAATGCAACAACTATAGACCAATATGGCTATCACTCGTAACATACAAAATATATACAAAAATAATACAAAACAAATTAAAGGTGCACATAGAAAATAAGCTAGAAGATGACCAAACAGCATTCAGAGAAAAAAGGCACACAACAGACAATATACACATAATAAGACAACTGCTAGATAGAAGAATCGAAATGGGTGAAGAACTTATCCTTGCATTTATTGATTTAAGGGCAGCTTTCGATTCAATACAAAGACAAGTAATAGAAAACTGTTTAGAACTAAAAGGCACGCCGAAGAAACTAATTCAAATCATAAACTCGGTATAAGAAGATACACAAGAAAAAGTACAAATAAATGGCAACAGATCAGAACCGTTTAATATTAGAAAGGGAATAAAACAAGGAGACAGTTTGCGCCCATACTTGTTTATAATAGTAAAGAAACTGTAGACTACAGTAGGACATAGGAATATGATACCAATCAGAATAGATAGCCTGTTATACGCAGATGATTTAGTGCTTATATCGGATAAAAATAATAAAATGCAAAAGTTGGTATATATATATGGACGGAAGAAAGAGAAAAACTGAAGATGGAAGCTAATGTAGCAATAAGTAAAATAATGTAGATAAATAAAAAAGAGAGCAGGAACAGATCAGAATACTGTATAAAAATCAACCAACAAAAGTGACCACAATGAAATACTTAAGGGTTATTATAGAGAACGACGAGAAAATAGACCTTTAAAATAACGAGCAAAATTAAGAAGGCAAACAATATATATTACACACGAAATAACACAATTTTTGGGAAAAGAGAAATATGCGAAAGAAACAAGCTAAGTATACCGGGTGCTGACTTGCGCGACGCACCATAGGAATTTGCATAGTAAATTCTTTATGTTCAATTAATTGCTCCCCTAGTTATTGAAACAAGCCAATGCCAACGCAAGCCACTGCCGTCAAAAGATTGAACGTATTGTAGTTTTTCTCGTTTTGGTGTAAGTTCTGAACTGTATTATTGCACCTGCCTGTAGTGTTAAACTTAAAATGAATCAGTCTATTAATGGTTGTACTGTTTGAAATTTGCCGATACGGATATTTTACAACAAACAAGGAGCTTACTTAACGAACGTCCACCATACCCGTAAAACCATTTTTTTATGGACAAGGTTTAGGCACCTTAGAAACATTAAGCAGAACATAATTAATAATGAATTATTACAAACAAACAGCACATATTGTCGCACCGCACGCATTTGCGTTGGCATTGGCTTGTTTCAATAATTCCATGGCATCACTGATTTTTGTGAAAATGGTAGTTTGTTTTTTGCATTCCTTCGGTTCCGGAAAATGAAAAATTGTTAGCAACAGTATGAATGGATGCAGTATTTTTTTCTCTACAAAAAATGTATTTACACTTTAACTTTAAAATAATTAGGGGAGCAAATAATTGAACATAAAGAATTTACTATGCAAATTCCTATGGTGCGTCGCCCAAGTCAGCACCCGGTATATAATATAATAGTGGTCCCAACGATTCTACATGGAAGTAAAACCTGTACACTACAACAGAAACACAAACCAAAACTGATAGCAGCAGAAATGAAATATTTTAGAAAGAGAGCAGAGAAAATCAAGCTGAATCACATTAGCAATGATGAAATCATAGGAAAACTGAAACTACAAACGATAACACAAAAAAGTGAGAAGAAGCGATTAGAATGGTATCGACATCTACAAAGATTAGATAGAAACAGACTACCGAAAAAAGTAATGGAAAGTAAAGGAATGAAGAAACGTAAAAGAGGAAGACCGAGACTCACCTGGACGAAATGCATAGAAAGGATAGGAAAAGCAAGAGGGAAAACGATAGAAGAAATAAATAAAATGACACAGGACCGTCAAAGATGGAAGAAATTGGTAAAGGACACGGAACCCACAAATATCCAACATCCGTGTGGGTACACAGGATACCGGAGAAGAAAACGAAAATTTTTAAATTCCTTGATAAAAAACTAATAGTCCTCGATAGCGAAAGGTAAAAGAAGCTATAGATAATGAATGAATGTATGTTACTTAATTAATAAAATCACAAATAAGTTCCCAAAAAATGACAAACTTTTTGACATTTCTTTTATGTTCTAGAACGCTAAAGTATTTTGCGTTCTAGACCAATACACTATTTCGCAGTTAAGTGACAAAAAATAATCACTTTTCTTACTGACAATTTAAGGAAAATGTCAACATTTGATGACAGTTTTCTAAAATAGTAATTTACGATACAAGTGCGTAAAGCTACTCTTTAGGCACGAGAGATGCTTTACGCATGTGTATCGTACAATATTTTATCTACGATAGAATCTAAAAAATACAGTAAATATAAAATAAATATTATACACCAAGTGAATTAAACATATGTTTATTCACGAAACGATTTTGGGCTCACGAGCATGCAGTGCAAGTGAGATCAAATCTTTGAGTTAATAAATGTTTAAGTCACGTGGCGTATATATGTTTATATTCAATTTTGACGAAATTTTGAATAAAAAATTTAAAAATATCCAAATTTATAGCTCCTGCTGTTCTTAAATCACTTATCAAACAACAAATAAAACAGCACACTTACGCCCGTATTCATAGTCGTTCGCCAGCGGATCGCCGGCGACTCGCCAGAGTTTCGTTATGAATAGTATGTTGGCGGTACTGAACGTCTATGTCAAATTCGAGGTTAGCAGGTTAGATTTTGTGTCAGTTTCTGTCAAAACTGACTGAAAACCTAACCTGATCACCTCGAATTTGACATAGACGTACAGTGCCGCCAACATACTATTCATAACGAAACTCCGGCGAGTCGCCGGCGATCCGCTGGCGAACGACTATGAATACGGGTGTGACTGTGTGCCAAACGTCATAGTGACGTTTGTCACCTGCTTACAGCTATACACAAAATTGGAAATAAATGACATTAAAAATATTCAAATTAAGATAATTATATATTACACACAACAAAGAGAAAGAATAATTGAATGTAAGTAAAGGGTGTTTTTTTTAGAGGGATACAACTTTAAATTGAAATAAAACACAGAAAGATGTTTTTAATATCCATGAAATTGGCTTTATCTGAAAGTTAATTTAAGGCATTTATATTTGAATATGATTTCGGGCATGTAACCGCCGCGATTGGCGTATACATGACGTAATCTGAAGGTCCAATTTTCACACACTCTTTTCGCAGTAAATCAGGCTGTATTTCATTTCAGCAATAACGCGTCGAATGTGCTCAATTGTTTCCGGTTTATCGGCATAGACATGCGACTTTACATATCCTCAAAGAAAATAATCTAACGGCGTCAAATCGCACGAAAGAGGTGGCCAGTTAACAAATCTACAAAATGGATCCACGAAATGGATCTGTTAACTGGCCACCTCTTTCGTGTGATTTGACGCCGTTAGATTATTTTCTTTGAGGATATGTAAAGTCGCATGTCTACGTCGATAAACCGGAAACTATTGAGCATTTGGAAGCCAACATTCGACGCGTTATTGCCGAAATACAGCCTGATTTACTGCGAAGAGTGTGTGAAAATTGGACCTCCAGATTACGTCATGTACACGCCAGCCGCGGCTGTCACATTCCCGAAATCATATTGAAACATAAATGCCATAAAATTATCTTTCAGATAAAGCCAATTTCATGGATATTAAAAACACCTTTCTGTGTTTTATTTCAATTTAAAGTTGTATCCCTCTAAAAACACACCCTTTATTTGTAGAGATCATAAAAACATGTTGTTCTTCATCGAAACGTTTTTAAATCTCTAGTGAATTAAACTTTTTTAATTCTCTAGTGAATTAAAACGCTTTTTTTTCTCTTGTGAATCATAGAGTGTTTATGAAGGTTGTTATGGAGTTAATAATGTCACTTTAAACTATCAAAATTGAATAATAGTAATTTACGATACAAGTGCGGAAAGCTACTCTTTAGGCACGAGTGGGGTAGAGTTAAAACGCGAGTGAGCGAGAATTTTAAGCCCCGCGAGTGATTAAAGATGCTTTACGCATGTGTATCGCACAATATTTTATCTACGATAGAATCTAGAAAACACGGTAAATATGAAAAAAAAATTAAATGTAAATTAGGATTACCAGCAACCGGTCGTAATTTTGCGTGTTTTAAAAAGTTTAAAACACGTTGCTACTCACAACGTGCCTAATGAAATCTTTTAAATACGTTACTACTGACGACGTAAACTAATGAAAACATGTTATTAAACAGTCGTTTTACAAACTTAAAACTGCCAACTAAAAGGCAATTTTACACACTGTCGTAGATAAAATATTTTACATGTAAATTAGAATTCCTAGCAATCGGTCCTAAATTTGAGTGTTTTAAAAATTTTAAAACACGTTGCTACTAACTACGTGCCTAATGAAAATTTTTAAGCACGTTGCTATTAACGAATGAAACTAATGAAAACATGTTATTAAACAGTCGTTTTTTTGATACTGCCAACTAAAAAGCGATTTTACACACTGTCGTAGATAAATGTAATTAATGCATGCTGGATAAAACCGTTAATAATGTCTATTAATTTAAGTCTCTGATAGATATAAGATGTAACACATAATACCTCTTTTGATTTGGGACAGTCTACAACAAACCAAGTCTATTCCACTATCTTCATCAACAACATGAAATCCGCAAAGTGACCTTCTAATAAATTCCACTGCACTACTACTTCCTGGTTGTAAATACTGCTGCTCTAGCACTGGACATTGGTTCACGAATACGCATTTTCCATTTTCGTTATCTGGAGTTTTACATGGCGAATCTGTTTCTGAAACAAAAACAATTTCATAAAAGTACTTGCTATGGCTTTGTGGAAAGAAGAAATAGTAATTTACGATACAAGTGCCTAAAGCTACTCTTTAAGCACGAGTGGGGTAGAGTTAAAACGCAAGTGAGCGACCGTTTTAAGCCCCGCCAGTGACTTAAGATGCTTTACGCTTTCGTATCGTACAATATTTTATCTATGATAGAATCTAGAAAACACGGTAAATATTAAAACAAAAATTAAATGTAAATAGTATTACCAGCAACCGGTCGTGCCTAATGAAATCTTTTAAACACGTTACTACTGACGACGTAAACTAATGAAATCATGTTATTAAACAGTCGTTTTACAAACTTAAAACTGCTAACTAAAAGGCAATTTTACACACTGTCGTAGATAAAGTAATATTACCCTTTGAGTTTTTATTTAAGTGAAAATAGTTAATTAAAGGCAATCGAGTACGTTCATTTGTAAGTTGTGTATATTTGCGCTCTTCTGAATATTACGTCTTAAAAAATCTTTATAAATGCATTGGCAATAATTAACTTGTATTTGACAAATAAGAATTTGTGCTACCAATATGATAAAGCAAAAATTACTTAGTAAAATAGTAGTAGTGCCAATATACCGCCGATTTGACATTGTAGATGTCAAGTACATCGGTAAATAAATATTATATAAATGCAGAGAGTGGAAGGCGGAGAGTGCAGATAGGACAGAGAACGCATACAATGTGGCATTAGGCATGACAATTAATAGAAATTTGTATCCGAATATATAAAAACATACATCCGCAAACCGAGTTTCCAATTCGTGACCTTAATCATTAGCAACCGAGTGCTCTACCCTTACACCATACCCACATCGTAGTTACACGGCTGCTTAACGACTATTGATAATAACCCGAATACAAATCGACAAAGACATACAAAGAAAAACGACTAATCTCGCTCAAAAGCTGTATGTTCTTTACATTAATATTCCATATAAACTGACTCAGAAACCACCCTGACGGGTTCGTCGTTCTCGAGATAGAGTGTTTATGTCTATCCCGCGGGACACCTTAGCTAAACTTAATTCTACAACTGTTCTTTAACACCAAAGTGGTTGCAGTCTCCACAAAAGTTATATAATTTTGAATTGGTCGAGTTGCGGTTGCGGCAAAAATTGCAAATTAGTACAAATAGTCTAGTCAGTATGTCTGAAATCCATATCTATGAGTCCGACAGTCAACCGCGCCCTGAAAGTTCAATAATAAGTAATTATCGATACCCATTTCGAGAAAAATATAGAAAATCGTTTCTTGTGCATTCATCGTTAAGTTTCTCTTGCAATAAATAAAAATATTAGTTCTACGGATAAAGTTAATCAAACATAAATTGTAGGAAATTTTAGGCCCTTTAAAACGCTGTATCAATTTTTAAGATAGCGTGGATGGGCTCCGAGATATTCGAATAAAAATACATTTAACATTTTTTTCAAGATGGCCGCGAACGCTATTTGCATAACCTTCCGACAACTCAACACTACACTCACAGATAGCCCCCCTAATAAACCACAAAAGATCATTCACGGCGGGTAACTGTTGGGTATTTCACCATACCGACTGAACTAAAATGGTCGCCCCCGAAAGGAATACGTCGGCAGGATGTGCCAAGTAAAACGAGCAAAGAATTTTTTTAAATAGTGTGTATCTCGTTATGATTCATTATGGGTCTATCGATATGTATCTAGGCCATTGAGGTCTGTGGCTTGATGAATTATCTCCTTCCAATTTTGTCTGCCTTTTTCCTGCTGTTTCCAGTTGTTTATGCCTAGGAATCTTCGGTCTTCGTTCACTTGATTTAACCATCTTAACCTGGATCTTCTTCTTTCTCTTTCGGTAACCAGCTTGCTGAGCCACAGACCAACTGAGAGGATGCGTTCAGTTGCTTGCCCTAACAGTTGTTGAATCTTTAGAACTTTAGAACAGTCATGCAGTTAACTGTGCGGTTTTTAGCCTTCTTAGGAGAGCGAAGTGGAAACGTTTCTTTTCGGCCTTCTGGCGTAGTCGGTTTTGTTACTTGATAAATACAAGGTTTTTACGTGTAATAATACTTAAATTCAGTACACACTATGTTGAGATATCGTAGAACTCTAAGATTCGATTTATGCCAGAAATTACCAATCGCCGTTTTGAGTTGCAACCAGCACCTGTTTTTTTTACCCCGAAGTTGGGACGAGGTTCTTCTTAAACGTCTTTGCTTGCTGACCGTCAGCGATATAGGCTGCCCTCAAGCTCGGAGTGACCACTGTCAACCCAGTTCTTCCCCAAAAATAGCGACCGTTAAAAAACTATCGTCCGAGTCTTTTATTTCAACCCGTTAATGGAGACTAAGTGTACTCCTGGTATAATTAGATTGCATGCCTATCATCACCTATGCTTTTACGATGCATGTACTTGTAAGATTGTCCGCACCGTCCATTTAACAAACCTACATTTTCAGTTCACCTTTATTTGGGTACTACATTTTGTCTGTCTTGTGCCAGGCTGAATAGTTCTGCTGCACTATGTTTACCTGTCCATCTTCGAATGTTCCTCAGCCATGACATCGTTCTTCGACCAACTCTTCGTCCAAGGTGAGTTGCAACCGGCGATATTTCTTCCTTCGAAGAACATGGCCCAAGTATGCAATTTTTCTTACATTGTAAGGTAGTTATTAGGTCCCACTCGGCCTTTGCTTTACGTATAATTTCATTGCTAGTTAATAGGTCGGTCCATGTTACTCGCAGCATTTTTCTGTAATCCACATTTTGAAGACTTCAAGACAGTTAAGAGAAGTATTCTTGACGATCCATGGTTCTACCCCGTATAACGGAACCGACCAGATGTAATAATAAATCGTGCGCTAGCATATTTTCAGGTTGCGATTGTCATTGCAGAACGGTTTCATTTTCAGATTCAACCATCTCAATTCTCATTTTTATATATTTTCATCTGGGTACGCTATTTGCTATTTGACACCTTACTTGACTTGCTGCCAGGCCATCAAAATCTAGTTTCTTTAGGGTGTAATTGACATAACGTCTAAGATTAAAGATTAACTAGACACGGGTCTACCCAAAACAGGTATTTGAGAATTTCTTATAACTGTGTGTGTGTTTAATAATTTCCTACTATTTATACTAAATTTTTCTGGTACTCCACCGTGAGATCTCATTCTATTTCCTATGCCGGAAAGAGGCAGTTTCAGCATTCGAACTAGTTCTTTGGAGATTTCTAGGTCGTGTGTGGGTTTAGATAGCTGTTTAACGTTTAAATAATCATATGAATCATTTTAGTATATTGTATCACAAGGACAAAAAACGAGCATTAGCTGCCCGAGTGAGCGAAGCGTTTGACACACAACTGTTTTTCGTCTAGCGTTAAACAAAAAAAAATATGAAAAATATACTGCTCCACAAATGAACTGGATCATTTGCATATATTGGTGCAATTTTTAAAAATATTTTCCAAAAGGGCAGTCATGCCATTTTTGGTAACAACCATTCATGATTGTGTTACTATAAAAAGCATTTCTTTTCATATTTTGGTTTAAAAAAAACTAAGTCCATTAATAAAATATTATCATTTTAAAATTTTGAATTTTACCCAAATTTTGATAGCACATTCCATACAAAGTATGTCAAATCGTTGCGAAACATTTTTAAACGTTTCAAAGAGACTCAAAGAACTATTAACTAACCCTTTTTTGTGATTCCTCTTATATTTGCGAAATATAGTTTTTTTAAATAATTTTATTATTTTTTAATTTTATTAATATGATTTTGTTAATTCTTCAGTTGATATTTGAGGATAGTGCAATTAAATATGCTTAATATAATTATACTATAAAACAAAAGCTTATATATATATATTGTGACGTAATGTAATAGATACAATTTTTATGGGTGGTCCAGTTCATTTGTGGAGCAGTATATAAGAAAAATATTTAATTTTATAAATGCAAACAGAATTTAAACTTAAGTAGTAACACGTTTGTTGTTTGTTTTGATTCCAAACTTTGATTTAATCTGACGTTTAATGAAAAATTATGTAAAACGTAAAAGTACGCAAATGAAAGTCAAAGGTGTCTAGATTGTGAAAAACTACAAAATGGTGTTATGAGTTTAGCGGCCCAAGAGATGATAAACATTACTTTCGGTCATATTTGTAGGGTTAATATGACTCATTTCCACATATGGTAGGCGAAACAAAAATAAATTTATTGTCGAACGGTCTTTTCTGAATCGTCTCTTATATTCTCCAACAGCAGACTTCTTATATTCATTTAATTTATTCTTGATCTCACTTGCTAATATTTTGCATGTGACAACCAGCAGCGTTGTTCCCCTGTAGTTCCTGCAATAGGTTTATTTCCTATCTTATACTTCCTCTTCTTCTACTTTCCCTATTGCCTTTTCGGCGTCTGGTACGTCCACATGGGTGTAATTCTGGCTTTCGTCCATTTTTGGGGTACTTCCCTGTTCATTGTATTGTATTGTATTGATTCAGTTAGCTGTTTTTCTCGGCATTTGATCATCTCTATTGGTATGTTGTCTTTACCAGGTCTTTCGTTATTCTTATTTTTTATTTCCTTGATCTCTCCGACAGCAGGTTCCTCTATTTTTTGCTTTAGGTTGAGTTGGAGATTTGCATCTACATCAATTTCGTTTTCGTTATTGACATTTAATAGTTTCAATAATATTCGGCTAATCTGTGTAGCACTTCCGTTCATCATCCTGGATTTGCATCTTTGTGTTGGCAATATCCTTTTTGGTATCTTTACTTTTTGATTAAGTAATCTCATTACTTTTTATTGTCTTTACCTTCTGTTTCTTCAAGTTTCTTTGTATAATACCCTCTGCTTTAGCTTCTACAAATTTGTTTTGCTTTTCTTGCTCCCACCTTGTATTCGTATGCGTATTCCTTTGATTAATTCATGGCTTAAAAATTTTTATTTTTACTACTTTATTTATTTTGGCAATACCTTTTCAGCTTTCGTGATCTATCCATGCAGCATTGGAGCGTACCAAATTTAAATTTAATATTTACTCCAAATGTATACAGATCCTAAAAGGCGCAGTTTTTAATTAGTTGCTGTAGCTGGGCCACCCTGTAGATGTTTTCTTATATCTGTTAGGTATATTTTATAGTTATTTTTTAATGGGCCTCATTCGCCGATATAAACATTTTTTACATTTTTAAATAAGAACAGACGTGCGATTTCTCTAGCAGTAAAAGTTCATAACTATCTGACCCGGCAAACATTGTTTTGCCCAAAAATAATTGCTCTCTAAAACCCCGTTTTACCACTATAGAGTTATAATTTTGTCATGTCCACCGTCTTGGACTTAAAAATAAATGCCATTTTCGCAATCAACGTCCCACAAAACCTTAATAACGACACCCATAACTATTTTTAGGCTTATTTACCCAATTCCACCCCCTAAGGGGTTGATTTTCGGAAAATCACGAAATATGTGTTTGCTTATTTGTTTTTAGAAATACTTCTACGAAGTTTCAAGTCGAAATGTCTATTTAATATTATTTTTCCATACAAAATTGGAACACTCATTTTACCCCTTTAAGGATTGAATTTCGAAATATCCTTCTTTATTCCTTGCATACATCATAGCTGTGACCCCGGCGTACCCCGGGCATAATATTACGTGAACCTATGCGTGTATGTTTTGAAACATGACCTTTCCATTGTTCTATTGTGGCTTTTCTATTCTGAAAAAACAAGATTTTTCCCGATTTTCCGAATTTTCTGAATTTTGCACTCCGATTTTCAAATTTTCTCTTTAAAAAGCCATTCAGAAACGAAAACATACGAAATCCCATACAAAGATACCATACAAAATCGTCTTTTTGATTTTCAAAATTTTCCGACTTTTCCGGTGGATTTCCTCAAAACGTTTTTTCATACAAACCTTGTCCTGACAATTGCGAACACAACAAAAAAAAATTTGCCAAATCGGACAAGCAGTTCACCAGTGATGATGTAACATATATGCGGCAATTGATTTTTATTTATATAGATGTTCTGAATATTTGTTATTGTAATTGTAACGAATAAAAATTAACCCAAAATTATTATAAACGTTGACAATCACTTTTTGTCAATAAAATAATAACTAACCTGATTGTGGAGTTATCTGATCGATAATCCAATTGACAAAAGAAGAAACGAGGGTATAAACAGTAGCTGTTGCTCCAAATCTGCTGCAGTCAGGGCCATATCCTACAACTCCTACTTGGAACCAATTAGAGCTATTATCTTTGTAACTGCTCATAAGCGGCCCTCCGGAATCTCCCCCACAAGCATCGCTATCTCCGCTGGCAGCACAAAATTCAGTTTCATGAATTCCCTTTATATAAATCTTTTCAAGACATTCATTTTTTGTCAACACATGTAACGTTGCTTTTAAAAGTATGTCTGATTGAGGACCTGTAAATGGCATTTCATTAACATTCATTTATAAAATAAATTTATTTCAAAATAGTTGGTGGAAATGTACTGAAGTGGGTGTTATGAGAATAACTAAGAAAACAGAATGGGTGTGATTTATTTTTTTTTTGCAACATTCAAGGAAGCATTTATTAAAAATAATTTAGTATTGCTCAAAAATGTTACATTTCTATGAATAATAAGGCCATTATTATTGCTAAAGCACTAGAATAGTTGTCTGAAAGGGGAAAAATATTAAGAGAAGATTTTGGAACCCTATGTTCAAATTGTTTAAAACCATACCTTTTTCTGTTGTTCCCCAACCAGCAACGACCACATCTACCTCACTTGTTAAGGCCGGGAAATTTTTAGAAGGTAGACAGATGGGGCGGACGTAATCTGAAAAATATATTTCTCCCTTAGTGTGCTTTCAGATCGAAATTCACTTTTGAAAATCTAAATAGTTATTTTTGTATCAAGTACGTGCAATTGACGATGTTAGTGCACAGATAACATTTTTTACAACTGTAATGTACTATTGAAAGCTGACTGAAATTATATTCACTCATAATACCATGAGTAGTCAAAGTTATGTCGACTATTTTTGTAGTGGTATCACGAATGTCCATTTCGCTACGGTACGATTAGGACGAGTGCCAACCACGAGTCCTAATTCCATGCGCAATAGACATGAATAGAGGTACCACAGCAAAAATGGTGTTTGAGGGACTCTTCAATAAACCAAACTATTTTTTCAAATTGGTTTTTAGTAAATCTTGTTACGTTTACAATACGCCGCCTGTCTTAATTTCGAATTCGAATGGTATTTTTCCAAGCATCGCGTGTCTGGGACATTTAGCCGAGATAACCTCGATGTGCTTTTATCTGGGGAAAGCCGATTGCCAGGCATCGACGCGTTCTTCTTCGCTGGCAGCTTGAAACGAGTAGTTTAGTGGCGTAGCAATTCACGAGCTTCGGAGATGTTTTAATGGAGTATTTGGTTGGTTTTATATGGTGGTGATATGCAAGCTCTCACGGTTTCGTGGCTTTAAGATTCCGAGCTCATTAAAGGAAGCTTTTTCCTACGCTTTGGCGGATTTTGTTAGTGATTGCAACCACGAGCTGTTTTATGTGCCCAAAACCACCATTTGGGGTGAGTAGCTAGACGCGTTACGGCTCCTGTCTTTGCGTATTCTATTCGGACCTCTTTTCCTTTTCACAACAAGCTGTACCAGGCAGAATTAATGCCGGTTTTTAATTAGCAGTTCCAGCAAAATTTTTGGGCCCGGTCGCTGCGCTGAATTCGGCGCGCCGCTTATTTGCTCTCATTCCACGGCGACTTGCTGCAGGTCGTGCGAGTCGACGGTGTTAAGCCTTCACGGAGCCGCTCTTCCTGGTTGCCAGCGCCTAATTAGGGCACTAGAAGGATCCGTATTGGGGGGTTTATTTGACCTCCGGGTTTTGGCACCTCAACCCCGCTGCCGCAGCGCCGTTTTGCGCTGAGAAAGCACCACCTACGGACGCAGCAACTTCTCGGCCGAGAGCTCGAAAACCGGGTTCAGTTTTCTCCAAAACTGAGCCCCAGGACCTTTTGCGGCTAAGTAGCTTGCTAAGCTGCTTTATTTTAACGTGTTGTAAATTGCTGTTTGTGTCAGAAAACTGTGAGTATATTAGCGCATGTATTAATTAGATTAGAGCAATCCTGCAACTTTGATTTATGCTATTTGTATGTTAACGATTGTAATCTTGTACTGTGATATTTACACGAAATTAAATTATCTTTATTGCCAGTATACAGGGTGAGTTAGTTACGGTTGATTGCAGTTATTTGGAGCTATCTTTCAAGAAGTGTGATATAGCCTTGGTATTGGGTTTACAATTTCTCGTTAGATCACAGGGGTGCATTTGCCGTTACTTCAAAAATTGTTGGTGGTCTGGGCATGCATTTAATTATTGTTCTACCGTTTTGCTTTGATTCTTAAGAACTACACGCCTCCAAAACGCTGAGCCGGCATTTGCACCTAAGTGTAACTAATCTTTGTCTCCTTGGAAGATCGCCCAAAATTTAATTTCATAATCTTTCATAAGTTCAATTGATGATTTACACAATCTTTATGCTCACCTTTTAATTTAATTTCCTTGAAACAATATTATCTGTTTCGAAAGTGAAAATAATTTCATATGTTGTTATGCAGATAAATTGATTATTTTTAGTTTGTTAGGAACGTAACGCTACACACTTTTATTGTGTTTGTAAAAATTTGATATTTAATATAAATATAAGATTACTCTACTGTCCTCAATTGGAATGCAGCAAATATTTGCTGTTGTTTGTCTTTGGCATGCAGAATTTACATTGGGCGATAACATTTTCCTTGGACTGTATGTATATATTTTCTACCTTTTTCTTGAAAATAAATATATTATTTGATTTGACCCGGTTACGCAGATCAATTGAATGTTAAATATTTGGCGTGCAAAATTCTCCAAATACCTTATATCTGGTCTATTGTTTTTGTTTTTTGTAGATAATAATTAATAATATTGTTCAACTTTTTATTGTGTTAGACAGATTATTCAACACTATAATGAACGAACCAATGAAAATTGTTCAATTTGTCAGAAACGGCCAATCAAAATTGACTGTCATTGAAAACACCTAATGTCACAGTGTTTTCACGCGAGCCCTGTTGATTTGAATGATTTAAATTTTGTGAGTAGTCTTTGACTGACATTTCACCAAAACGTCAAAGTCAAAGTTTGCAAATCAGCGTCGTTCTAAACACTCATAATAATCGTGTTGGAAGCTCCAGTATTGAATTAATAGTGGAAAACTTTAAAAATGTGTGCTGTCGAACACGGTAAAAGTCATCTACCCATATTGTTGAATAATCTTTCCAAATACCACTCAAGGCAAAATTTTTCAAGAGAATTTTTTTCGTCAACATGCAAATTATTGCAAATTTCTCTCAACAAAAATTGCTCAAATTCCACTCGATCTGCGGTCTCGCGGAATTTTTAACGCAGTTTTGGTTTCGAGAAATTTAAGCGCAACAATTTGCATGTAAACAAAAAAATTCTCAAAAAATTTTCACCTTTTGTGGTATTACTCTTGATAATTATTTGGTTTTGTAAAAGAGGAACATTTTTGTAAATGCCTTGTTTTTGTTTGTAATGTGGCATGATTTTATTTCATTAATTAACTTTGTATTGTTGGGAATGGCACCGCAGTGAAGATACTAATGTAGTCAGCTGCAGTAGCTACTAATGTTAAAAACTTTAAAAGGCGCCCACCTAAACATACTTTCTATCTTAAATAATTTCAAAAACTTTAAGCAGCACGTATTGTCTTGCCAATACGATTTGATCGTTTGTACCGAAACTTGGTTGACCACAGATATTTCGACCAATGCGATATGTCACTATCACTATCTGCCTATCGTCTCTCCATCTCGTTGTTGGTCTCCCTGCATTCCTGCGTTCAAGTCTAGGCCTCCACTCTAAAAGTAGTTTAGTCCACCTATTGTCAGTCCTTCGGGCCACATGACCAGCCCATCTCCACTTCAATTCGGCTACCCTCTCCATTACATCTGTAACTTTGATTTGTTCTCGGATCCATTTGTTACGTTTGCGATCAGTTAATTTGACGTCTAGTATGCTTCGTTCATGAGCTCGTTGTTCTCTGGATAATTTTTGAGCGTGTTTTTTTGTAAGACTCCACGTCTCAGCCCCATAGGTGAGCACAGGCAGAATACATTGGTCATACAGTTTTCTTTTTAGAGTATTGGGTATTCCTGATGCAAAGGTGTTCTTTAGCTTGCCGAATCCTGCCAAGGATAATCTAATTCTCCGAGAAATTTCTTCACTCATATTCTCTTTTTCTGTTGTGATTTTCTGTCCTAAGTATATGTAGGATTCGACTTTCTCTAGAGGCTGACTGTTGCGAGTTATATTGACATGTGTGTCTGCGTTTGCCATTACTTTTGTTTTACCGATGTTCATCGTTAATCCGACCAATTTAGAATGGTTGTCCAATTCCGTAATCATTTTTTGCAGTTCCACAGGGTCATTGTTTATCAGAAGAATATCATCGGCGAACCGTAGATGGTTGAGATATTCGCCGTTGATGTTTATACCCTTGTTTGTCCAATCCATTTGTCTAAAGATGTTATCAAGGGCTGATATGAATAGTTTGGGAGAGATCGTGTCACCTTGCCGTACCCCTCTCTTTATAGGTATTGGGGATGTTTTCTCCCAAAGGACGACATGCATTGATGCCTGCGAATAGATGTTTTCTATTAGTTTTATGTATCTAGTGTCTATGCGGCATTTCACGATAGCGTTCAGTACTGCCCACATTTGTATGGTGTCAAATGCTTTTTCGTAATCGATAAAAGCGGTATGAAGATTTATATTGTACTCATTGCATTTTTCTATGAGGTTTTTGACTGTATGTAGGTGATCAATTGTACTGTAACCCGAGCGGAATCCGGCTTGTTCACGAGGTTGCTGATAGTCTATTTTTGATGTTAATTTATTGGTGAGTATTTTCGTGAACAGTTTGTACATTTGAGACAGCAGACTTATAGGCCTATAGTTGTTGAGTTTTGTTATATCTCCCTTTTTTTATGTATAAGGATAACTTCCGCTTCTATCCAGGGCTCTGGGATTTGCCCTGTTTCTAGGCAGATGTTGAAAATTTGTTTTAGTTCTTCAATTAGTTTTGGCCCTCCTTGTTTTAACATTTCGGGGATTATACCATCTGGCCAGGCAGCTTTATTGTTTTGTTCCTGAGCGCATGGCAGATTTCATCGCTGGTTATCTCAGGGATGTCCTCGGAGCCCACATTCTGTATTTTATCCTTCCGTTCTTGACTTTGATGTGCGTTTGGGTGTACTTTGTTTGCGTAAAGATCCGTATAATATGTTTCTACTTCTTCCGATATCTCTATTCTATGTGTTAGTTCTTTGCCGTTTTTATCTTTAAGTGAGATAATTTCTTTCTTTCCCAAACTTAGGTGTTTTTTAAATATCTTTGGCCCCTTGTTCCTTTCAATTGTTTCCGTTATAACTTTAGTGTTGTACTGTCTGATGTCTTTGCGTAATTCCTTTCTAATCAATTTATTAAGTTCCGACCATTCTATAAGATTGTTGTCCTTGTCTACTTTCAGCTTTCTTTTTTTTCAAACAACAGTTTAGTATTGTTACTGATCTTTTTTGTTATAATTTTGTTCGGTTCAGGTATTTCGTTGGCGGCTTCTTTAAGAACCCTCGTTAGTTCGTTTACTTTACAAGTGATGTAATCTCCGGTGTGTATCTCGTCTAGTTTTGTATTGAGTTTTCTTTCATATTCTTCTTTGTTTTGAATTATTTTGATTGCGTCAATTTTCTTATGGGATCTGGTTCTTGGCTTCTTGTTGTTTATGTTTATTAGTATTTTGCTTCTTACCAACCGGTGATCACTTCCAGTATTTATTCTATTAATTACTGATACATCTTGTACTATCTGAGGGCGATCTGAAAGTATATAATCAATCTCATTTTTGTATCTGAAATCAAGGCTTCTCCACGTCCATTTTCGGCTTGATCGTTTTTTGAAGAAAGTGTTCATTGCATATATCTTATTAATTTCTAGGAAGTTTACAAGTATATCTCCCCTTTGGTTCCTTTCTCCAAATCCATATTCTCCAACTATGGTCTCTCGTTCGTCTTTGCGCTTACCTACTTTGGCATTAAAGTCACCTATTATCATTGTGTAGCTGGAACGGTTTTCAAGTAGGGTTTCTAATAGCTGTTCATAGAATTCTTCGATTTCGTCTTCTTCGTGGTCTGACGTGGGGGCGTATACTTGCACTATCTTTATGGTCTCATTTTGTTAGTTCTAGTGTGATATATGCGATTCTGTCGGAAACACCTACATATTGTTTCACTGAGTGAAGTTAGAAAGCCCCAAGAAAACATGATTACGTTAAAGTCAGGACATGCCTTGTACTACAAAGGCGATAAAAGGCTCAAGATCAATGGCGTCGGATTTCTTGTAAACAAAAAGTTGTCAGAAAATGTGCAACAATATGTAATGCGATATGTATTAAAAGTTATTACGTTGTGCGTAGAGATAGAGTGACACGTGGAGGCGGTGTTGCTTTTTATATTAATTCACCCTTTTCTTTTTCCATTTTAAGGACCAGTTCTGATATTGAACGACTTGGGATACGAATGACATTTAAAAAATGTAAATATGCATTTGGAGTTGTGTACAACTCGCACAGAATATTTTATATGGAATTTGTAAACACTTTGGAAACTACATGCTCAATGATGTTATCGGCGAATAAAGAAACGTTTTTCTTTGGTGACGCCTACTTTGCATATGGTTGATTTTCTCGAAAGCCTTGGTTTAAAACAGGTAATTAGCAAACTGTATGTTGCGTGCTATCTCGTAGTATCTAATGTTGTATGTATATACTTTTTTCAACCTAGAGTCTTTTTTTTAGATATGGTCTCATGTGCGGTACATTAGGGCTTAGAATTAGATTTAAGTTTTTCCTCTGTGGGATTAGGTGGAAGAGCGGCCCAGCTATATTTGGCAGCTGTGCTGAATCTCGTCTTGCGCAAACATGATATTGTGTTGTCTGAAAGTCTGAAAGACGAAGGAAGTATTGTAATTGCGAAAAAATTACCTTCCGTGATTTCTCCAGATCTTCACGTTTCAGGATCCCTAGATGACGAAAAACAGGTTTTCTCAATTCCGTCTGTCTGTGTGTGTGTCTGTCTGCCTGTTGGCGGTATAACTCAAAAACTATTTGTCGGAGGAAGATAATATTTTGCAAACACATTATATATATATACCTGGAATAAAATGGGGAAAATTTTAGACAAATATATACTGGGTGAGCACCTTAAAAAATAAAATTTTGTTTACTTTTGCGTTAATTTTAAAATAGAAGGAAGTAATAATTTTCACATAAGTCAGGCTGTACACTTGCCGAAAATAGGACTCAACAGATACAGGACAATGTCACAAAAGAGTCGAAACGTTTCAACAATAAGACCGTTTTCTTAAATAGGGCTCGCGTCACACTCATTCCAATTAGGCTCGATGGCGCAGTTAGACTTATCTATGCAGTTACGATCGCTACGCAGGTGCGGTTATTATCGCTATGCAGATGCAGCGGGTTCAAACCCCAGCGGAATATTTTTTTTTAATTTCCATATTGATCTAATTCGCGCGAAGGAAGATCGGTGTAAACCCATTTACAGATTTTTTTAAATTATCAATATAGACGATTCATTATTATTACTTTTTAGAACATTTATTATATACTGTTTACATTTATCATGTATCTGTTGGTGCACATTTTTGTCAAGGGTAAAGCATTAGATATGTGCAAATTGCTACTGTTATCTACGTATTTTTCAATTAAAACAAAAATAAACAAAATTCTATTTTTAAGGTTCTCACTCTGTATATATTTGTCCGATATTTTTTCGGTTGCATGACAGGTAGATATACCGGGTGTGTTAAAATGAATTACATCTAGTAAGTATTGATTTTTGTTTGCATGTAAATTTTTATGTGCAGCTAGATTGTTATTGGTATTGCATTATTCAGAGTTGTCACTTATTAATTGTCAAATTAAAGAGTAAACTTCAAATATTTAGTTTTAAATATGTTAATTCAACATAAAATGTACGCTATGTAAAAAAACATTTTCGATTAGGACAGTTATTACTAAATGGAGAATGGCAATATTCCCATGTGGTTTGTAAGCAGCAGTTTCGATTGCAGTTTCTTAACAGAATTTTTGAAGCAACTGTTTTGCTGCACCACATTCATCGCACTGTTGAACGATTTAGCAGAGGGACTTGGGCAGCAAATTTACCCGATCGTACTACGTTAGATTCCTCCATCTTCGAACATCTTAAAAATGTGGTCTACAAAGAAACAATTAATTCTTGAACGAATTTCATTTTTTTATCCTGCCCTGTATTGTGTTTGATTTGGAGCCATTCTAAATGAATATGATATGGTTATCTAACATGAACTAACTTGTGACGGTATTTAAATTTCGGTTGTACAACTAATAAAAAATGTCCCATTTGTTGCACACTTAATGGACCACACTGTATATCGGATGAGCACCTCCAAAAAATAAAATTTTGTTTAGTTTTTCTTTACCTGAGAAATAAATACTAGTAATCATATGCACAGAGCACAGGCTTTATCATTGGCAAAAATGTGACTTAATAGATACAGGGTAAACATCACAAATTAACCAAAATAGTATAGTGCTTTACATAGGCGTACCTTGGGAGGAGCAAGGGGGGGCAATGGCACCCTCAAAATTGTGATTTTAAAGTGCAAGTGCAGCACTTTTGTGCAACTTAGGTTTAAACATTTTGTGAAGTCTTGATTTTGCCCCCCCCCCCCTCCCAAGTTACGCTCATGGTGCTTTATAACGCAGCAGAAACTCGCCCACTTCGAACACGCCCGTGGCTCAGTTATTCTAGCGGAGGAGCGCGCAATGCGAATTCCAGAGGACTACATTTTTACTTCTCTCCTGTAGAAGACGAAGGAATTTTTTATTTGCAAAAGATACAAGTAATAATTTACACATAGCTCAGGCTTTATCATTGGTAAAATGAAACCCAGTAGATACAGGGTAAACACCAGAAATGGGACGAAATAGTATAGTGTTTTATAATGCATCAAAGACTCGTTCAATTCAAACACCCCGGTGGTTCAGTTATCCTAGCGGTGGACAAGAAAATGGATCTAAATATTCGCCTCGGAACGCGAAGTTCGCATTCCAGCGGACTACATTTTTTATTCGCAAATTGATCAAATTCGCGCGAGGGAACTTCTGTATAAACCCCATTACAGATTTTTTTATATTGAAGGTGTGATATTACCAGAGTGGGTATCAGAAAAACAGACGGTTAACAAACACTACGTATTACAAACACGTTCTGATCACACAAAGACTCTGTCAGGAAAAAGCGGCCAGAAGAATGGCTCCAGTCTATACCAATACGCTCATGGTGAAGTAGTTTTTGACTCAAAAAGCTTGATGGTCCACTCTCTCGCGCGGCCTAGTTCTTGCTGTTTTTTTTCTATTTCCAAAAGGTTGAATCAGTAAAAAAACGAGACTTCTACTGAAGGCGATGTCGGAAAAGGAGCTTCAACACTGCCTTAACCAATGGAGATTGCAAACACAGTGTGTATAAGCAGGAGCATAGTATTAAAGTAATTAAAGTACAATCAGCGCATCACTCTCATTATAAGTTTACTGTCATACCTGGTATATCACATCGTTTTGCAAATATTATTTCATTTGAGAAAACGTTTGTTTGCTGAAATACTCTTTAAAAATTTAAAAATAGTATGTTTAAGACGCATTACTTTAGCATTTAGGTTCCACTTAGGTCACGAATTATAACTGTAGAAACCTAAACTGAAAATCCACGCAGTGGTTTTAAATTTAAAATTTAAAAATTAAAAGGTCTTACCAGTAAAACGTACAGGGGTCTTCAGTCGAAGAAGGGCGATATCATTTCGCTTTGTTTTGGTATTGTACAGATCATGCGATATTATTTTATCTATCGTTGCGTTGATAACTTTATCTGCATACTCGATTTTGCCAGTGCACCTAGAAGCCTTGCATTGTCCTGAAGGATAAGGATCCGGATCAGAAGTTATGTTCCAGTCACCCAGTAACACGCGTATACTGAAAGCAAACAATTTATAGATTCATGATGCAGCAGAGTGAAGACTTACGATTCTGCGGTCTGGTTAATAGTACAGTGCGCTGCGGTTAAAACGAATTTTTCGTTTATTAGCGTTCCTGCACACCTAACTTCATCATACGTTTTACTCTTCGTAGCTACGTATAGCAAAGCAGCCACCCAAGGGTATTCTCCGATTTCGGTTCTGTCACCGTTGTAGATCTGATTTAACACGCCTGATCGGCCACATTGTGTTCTCTCTGGAAACTCGCGGGCAATGTAATACTGTAAAACCTTGGTTGGGCCACTGGAAGTACAACACACCAGCGACTTATAGTTTTTATCTGCACCACAAAGACCGTGTCGTGTAAAAGCTGGGCATTCTTCTTCATATGTACAGGTTCCCTTCGAGTAACTTGGACACGCGGTTCCTGGCACTGAAATAATTACAAATATTAGAAAGTAAGTTGCAGTTTTCAATCAACGCAGATTTTTTACAATATATAGTAGGTCTTTTAAAACATATGATGGCAACTGCAAAACACATGCGATAAGTTAAGAATACTTAAGGTTGGCGTTTAGCTTATCCTGAAATAATAGGCACAGATTGCTACATAGAAAAGACAAATGTTGGCTGATTATCGTAAGCTATTTTATAAATGGTGAAAGATTCGCTTGCTTTGTAAAATTATATTTAAAATATCGACGCTTCTGTAGCCATTCTCCATTTGCATTTCTGTCATTCAAAAGTAAAATTTACTTGTGCAAAATAGAAAACAGGAACTGTAAAACAGCTATACAGGAAGATGCAATTTTTGATCTTTCATGTAAGACTTCATTGAGCTATTTCTGAAACTTGCTTTTTGAGAATAAGTGTTTTCTAACAGATTTCAAGCGTTTGTTACTTAGGGCGAAATTTCCAATAGCAAATGTTGGAGATGCGTGCAGGTTTTGTAGACACCTGATACAATTTTCACACAAATAGAGCACATATAGTTCAGGCATTGTAAGACAGATTTCAGGTTGTGAACATGGCTGTACAGTAACTATGGCTAGCTTTGAATAACATGCAATGGGCACGAATGGCTGAAAATTTAAACTTTGCAAATGCGAAATTTATAATACGGTGACAGTGGATGATTATTATTAAAGCGCGGATTTCTAGCTCTTTTGCTTCATGTAATAATTAATAGCTGAACAGAAACGTTTACAATGAAATACGAATTATGAAGAAAACAATGGTTTAAGAATATGTATTTTTAGGTTGAACAAGAATATTTTCGGCAACCATCTAAAAGTCATTACTAATACTAAAATCTATCACTGAAGTAGACGTTTCTCTTACTGTTATAACATTTATATATTTATTTTCCAGGAAATTTGATTTTAATTGAAGTTAGTGCGTTAAGGAAAACCATTTTTGTCTTCCTTCGACAATTTTAGGATACTCGGGCCTCACACTGAAAATCGTTAGGAGTTATTTTTGAGAAAAAAACATTTTTTGTAATTTTTACATTAAGAAAATTTTTATTTGTAATTTTTGCGACATTTTGTAGGGTATTTGGGGCATCTCCGAAAATCGTTTGAAGTAACTCTTGAGAAAAATTTTATTTGTCATTTTTACGACATTTTGTTTTTATAGATGTTTTATAAGAATCAGCTAAATAGTTTAATTATCGCGTTCAACACAAAACTGTTTTATAATAAGAAGCTATTTTGAAAGGCTAGTATTAAAAAATTTAAATATGACAAAATAAACTGCTGGACAAAATTATCGCATCAGAAAAAAGTTCATAAAGGTCTCTAATATTTTCAGAACAGATGCAGTTGTTTCAATTTGTTATTGTAAAGTGTATTTGGTCCATCTGAGCAACTAAACACCAAACCGAAACAATTGCATCGAGTGGAGGGAAAAATCTCAATAATGTCAAATTGCTCCCATGTATCAGTTTGCCTTTACAGCGTGCAGAAACTAAATTTAATGCCGGTACTTTGGTTTTTTTTTTGCAAAATTGGAGAACAACGTTATGTTTCGAAAGTTAATGCAAGCAGAGCCATCGTGTATGCTGAGTTAGGGTTAAGCCAGCGAAATATTTCAGATCGTTCGGGGTGAACCAATCTACTGTCTCCCGAGTATTGAGACGATTCAGGGATACTGGAAATAACACAAGAAGAAGAGGGCAAGGACGTCCAAGATGTACCTACCCAAGAAAGGGACGACCGTTTTATCAGCTTGGCTGTCTCTCGAGATCGATTTCAAACTAGCAATTAGCTTAGGGATGAGATACGAAAGGCGAAGAAGAACGACATCATTAAAAATTGTAAATACTTTAAGTATCTAGGCGTCACCATTACAGAGTCAGGAAAAAGCGATTTAGACATAAAGAATAAATAAACCAGGGCCGACGAACAATCCAACAGCTTAACTCAGTGCTATGGAGTTGAAAAATATCCAAGCAAAATAAGAAAACCATCTGTAAGACAATAATTGAAAGCATCGTAACATATGGATGTAAAACATGGGAGCTAAACAAGAGTAACAGACCCCGACTATGTGCCATGGAAATAGACTTTTGGAGGAGGTCAGCTAGAGTTTCAAGTATACAACACATCAGGAATGAAACAATTCGAGAGACTATGGGAGTTCAGGAAACCATAGTGGACACCACCGAAACGAAAAGCCACATCTGGTATGGACACTTAAAACGTATGCCAGAAAATAGATGGCCCAAGAAAATCTGGGACTGGCAACCTCCAGAAAGAAGAAAAGACCACAAAGAAGCTGGTATCAAGATGTGCTAGAAGCAATGTAAGCACGAGGCCTGAAAGATGATGATTGGAATGACAGACGGGCCTGGCGAATGGGAAGCGAGAGACGGCGTCACCGTAACATAGCTCGCATTATACAGGGTGTCCCTGAAAAGAAGGTCAATCCATTAACCACATATTCCTTGAGCAAAAATAAATCGAAAAATCTGTGATAGATTTTATTAATTTTTTGGCCATGCGTTTGTACCAGTAAACCGCAGCTTTTTGAAGAATAAACCCTAATTTCTAAAATTACAGGGTGTTTAAAAACTTAATCGAATAAATTATCCATCCATATTTTTTAACCCCCTGTATAATCACTAACAATTTTTTTGAATAGTTACTTTAATTTAAAAGCTATTTTATCTCTTACAAAATTTTAGTTGGGTAAACGGTTTAGCCACAAAAAAATATTTTCTAAAATTCTACAAGCCTGAAAACGATTTTATTTTCGGGTAAACTACCCTTTTTGTTTATGATACGGCAAAATGTTATTAAGAAAAGTTGTTCAGAATGAGAAATTATGGCCGAATACAAAATTGTAGAAAGATCTGTCGACTTAGATTAAACCGTTATTTATTAGATTAAACAAATTGCATTTATTAAAAATGACGGTTAAATCTAAGTCGACAGATCTTTCTGAAATTTTGTATTGAACCATAAATTTTCATTCTGAATAACTTTTCTTAATAACATTTTGCCGTATCATAAACAAAAAGGGTACTTCACCAGAAAATGAAATAGTTTTCAGGGTTGTAGAAATTTAGAAAATATTTTTTGTGGCTAAACCGTTTACCCAACTAAAATTTTGTAAGAGATAAAATAGCTTCTAAATTAAAGTAACTATTCAGAAAAAAAATTGGTAGTGATTATACAGGGGGTTAAAAAACATGGATGTATAATTTATTGCGACGAAGTTTTTTAACACCCTGTAATTTTCGAAATTAGGGTTTATTCTTCAAAAATCTGTGGTTTACTGGTAGAAACGCATACGCAAAAAATGAATAAAATCTATCAAAGATTTTTCGACTTATTTGACAAAATTTAAAAAAGTTAATCGTTTTTAAAGCCGTCTAGCGGCTAAACTAAGCAACTTTGTATATAGGAATATCTGGTTAATGAATTGACCTCCTTTTCAGGGACACCCTGTATATATATAAACAGGGTGTTTCATTAATAATTGGAAATATTTTAACTGTAGAATCCTGAGCTCAAAATATTAATATTTAACCCAAATTACTTAGATAAAATGTGTATCCTTACTGAGATACAGGGTGTTTTATTTAAACATTTAAAAATAAGTTTTCCCCATTATTTTAAACTATTTGACGTATCCGTATCATATTTGGCATGAAGTGTAGACACTGTAAACCATGCTAAATTATGTTAAATAAACGTTTCTGGCTACTACCAGAGGCGTACGACAGGGGCAAGTGAGTGATTGACTCTTCCCAAATTCTACGCCACTGGCGGAATTGCCACTTTAGTACAATTTTTCGATTCTCTAATACCAATAATGTAAATAACATACTCTTCCTTCGTAACGATAGAGTCATTATTTTTCGAGATATTTAAAGTTAAACATAAAGCTGAACAGTTAGTTTGATTTTAATGTGTATTAAATATGTCGGTGTTTTTACTTCTTTTTACGATAAAAAAAGTATTGGATTCACCCGAAAAATTCGAAATTGAGTTTTCAACAGATCTTCACGTTTTAGAGTCCCCTGAACCCAAAAAACATATTTTTTTCATTGGTCTGTGTGTCTGTCTGCCTGTGAACAGAATATCTCAAAAACGAAAAGAGGTATGGCGTTGAAACTTCATATATAAGTTTTGTGTACTCTGCAGATGCGACAGCAATCTTTTCAAGAAATTCGCATAACCGAAAGTAGGTGTTTACTCTTGCGATTTTTCAGTTTTTTTAGATTTTTTCAAAAACGGCTCTAACGATTTTTTTCAAACTTTAAATTTTTATTAAATTTTTAATGTGCATTGACGTGAGATAGGTGATTTTCCAGTTGAATACTTCTAAAGTGGGTTTCTTTTGGTTTTCTTTTCTATTTTTTCTATTAACTCCTATTTTAAATAGAACACCCGGTATATTATTACATTTTTGAATTCTGTTTAAAATTTTAGAAAAAATTTGTCTCTTCAACTAACACTCTATTTTGTACCGTTTTTGTAGAATTCGTAATTTTTGAAAATTTTTTACAAATGCTTAAAAATTAAAAATTAAATTTTTAACTAATTATAAGATTACTGTAAAAGGAAGTTGTGTGAGTGTATCACACCAGATTTTTTGTCATAAGATTGCATTTATTACGCAAATGAAACTTTAATCCGTATTAACAAAAAACATAATGTTATTTATTAAAATTTCTTGAAACGAATAGATGCATTCAACATAAAAAGAAATTGTGGTTCTGAAAAACACCATTTTGTTATAATTTAAATAAAAGATCAATTTTAATATCACACATTTTGTCTAAGTGATTTGGGTTAAATATTAATATTTTGAGCCCAGGATTCTACAGTTAAAATATTTCCAATTATTAATGAAACACCCTGTATATACAATGGAAGAATGGGAACATGTCATTTTTACAGATCAGTCCCGTGTCACTCTACATTCGCCAGATGGGCGCCAAAAAGTATGGAGAAGCAGAGAAGAACGTTATTTAGAATGCACCATGGTTCCAAGGCTCGCCTTTGAATGAAACTCCATAATGGTGTGGGGAGGCATATCAGTAACGGCACGTACCGAGCTGCACATCATTACCACGGAAACATTGACTGGTGCAAGGTATGTGGAGGACATTTTAGAACAGTATGTGGTATGCTTCGCGCCTTTTATTGGGGAAGAGTTTCTCCTTTTACAAGATAACACCAGGTCTCACTTTGCTCGCGTCCTCGGAGACTAGGAGACTACCTGGTAGAAGTTGGCATTAATATTTTGCATATGCCAGCTAAACGCCCTTATATTAATGTTATAGAACATGTATGGGACATGCTAAAAAAACGCTTCCGAGCTCGTGTACATTGTCCCACAACTTTAAGGGAGCTGGAAATGGCTCTCCGAGAGGAATGGGAAACCGTTTCCCAGGAATACATTGTCCGTGTGATTCAGTCAATGCCTTGAAGGCTCAACGAAATAGTGAGAGCGAGAGGAGGCGTGACATGCTATTAAAATAATCTGTGTACAGTTTTCTTTGTGTTTTTTGTTTAAAATTTGGCTGTTTATTATTGTTCAGGTTTTAAGATAATTATTGTAAAGTTTTTCTGTTTTTCCTCAATCCGCAATAAATTTCCACAAATTTTTTATAATAGTCTTTTTTACTATATCGAAGCTCTAACACCCTTATATTAATATGAAACATTTAGTTTTTAGAACATTTTTTTTGTGATATGATAATTTTACATGATTTTTGAGGCTTGCCTATAAATTCTCACTTTTCTTTTTCCGATAGTCAGTCGAGTTTCGCCTCTGACGTGGTTAACACGTTGAGTTACCGTGCTCTTCTGTCCCTTCCCTTTGCAAAGAGTTTCGCCTCTGGCGTGGTTAACACGTTGAGTTACCGTGCTCTTTTGCTTTTTTCCTCCTGATGAAGCCCCTTACGAAAGTGGGCGAAACGTTGAGTTCTTCGATCTCAATCATGACACGGTCCAATCCCGGAAGTCGTTTGTTACTTATATGATAATTTTGTCCAGTAGTTTATAACAAGTTTTAAAATAATTTGTTTGATAGTATTTTGTAGCACTTACAATGATTAAATTAATCCATTCAAAAGTGGTTATCTGATTTCCAATGTGTTAATATTTGAATAATAATTTATTATTTATTTTAGTGATAAAAATTTACTCAATATTGTAATAAAAATGAAAAAAAATATTTAATAATAAAATTTAACAGCTTGAATTACCTACAGATTGTCCGAAATATGTTTTGAACTTAGATACCTAGGAAATTAATAAGTGCGACAAGGAAGACACAAACAAAATGAGTAGCAGGTCAAAGATAGAATGTAATCATGGCTAGGTAAATTTTTAAATTAAAATTAAGTCAATGAAACAAACGAACACTTCTGCAAATATTTTATCGGTCATTAAGAGTATAGAATGAGGTTTAAATAATTAAAATAATTATGTGGATAGGTAACGTTGTGCATTTCGACAGCAAGCGGATTATGCATTCACAAGGCGAACGTGATTTAAAAAACTATTTAGTTGCAGTAAGCAATAACATTAGGTTGTGCATTTTCTGTATATTATGTATTATATTAGATAAATGCTCCACTTTACATGTTTAAATTTTTTCTGCATTTTTGTATCAGTTATGAATGATAATTATAATTAATTATTTATTTTCAATAATAATAATAATAATAATAATAATTGCCCAAGGACCCCACATAATTTGCGGGTGTTTTCTTTATGGTGGGAGTTTTTAGTCCGAAAGTTTTTTATCAGGGGGAGTTTTTAGTCCGGGGGTTTTTATCGGGGGGGGGGGGTTTTTAGTCCGGAGGTTTTTTGTCCGGGGATCTTATGTCCGGGGATTTTTCTCCAGGTGTTTTTTGTCCGGCGACGGAGCAAGTGGGCATCCTAATTTTCTAAATAGTGAGGCCACAACACAATTCATAATATTTTTTGACAGAATATTCGATTTCATGAATTCTAAAAATATTTTTGGGAAGGGTTATAAGGCACCCCTCACTTTAGCCAATAGAAAATTATGGGAAAACGTTTTTTCAGAAACTGAAAATTATATACGTAGATTAACAGTTGCTGGATATAGTATTTTACAACATGCACGAAAAACATTTGCTTTAGGTTTTTTAATTAACATTTGCAGTTTCAGAAATATAGCACTGAATCTGTTTAGTAAAGTCGATAATCCTATAATATATCTTATAACATACAAATGCTCCCAAGACCATTTAGAGTTATATTTTTTTGTATACGTGCTCACGGAGGATGGAACAACAATTTCAATACTTTACAATTTAAGAGGACTTTAATCAAATTGCTTTTTCAAAATAGCGTTCAGGCAAGCGTAAATTCAAACTACGTAGTCGATAATAATTTCGAAATAACCCCAGTGTTTGAGTTTTGCAACCATAAGCGCTCCCTTGTAGAAGTCGAATATAATGACATCTATCTCGACAGCGATTTAACCGCAATTATATCGGTTATTGGCTAAACTACGCTTACTTCTTTTTATAATTAGAAATATATTGAAAAGAAATTCTTGCGGTCATTTCCAAAATATGTTGATTGCCGAATCATAAGTGCAAGATCCCACTTAGGGCCGGTTGCAAAAAGCAATGTTAAGTCTGGTGTGAGCTAACATCGCGTCAAAGTGAACAAAAACGAATCAAATTTTGTTTACTAATGTATTAGTTACCATAAAGATTTGAGATTTGATTCGTTTTTGTTCACTTTGACGTCGCGTTAGCTAACGCCAGACTTAACATTGCTTTCTACAACCGGCCCTTACTCTGTTGACATAAATAAACATTCAACATTTACGATGTTTGTATTAAGAGGGAAATTGTACTATCCTTCAGAGAGTATATTTCAAATAGTAAAATATTCAGAGAAGGCATTCAAGGCGAAAATTATTTTAAACTTTATGGTTAAAGACAATTTTAAAAGAAAAATTTTTACAATTGTTTTACAACATTTTATAACAAAATTTAATATATTTCAGCCGCCACATCCTATAATCGATATGCATGGAATTCAAATCATTCGACACATTTTGCAAGTACATATGCTAATATTAGAATTGATACTCATGCAAACAAGAAAACTGTGCAGTTGTTATGTAAAAAATCGACAATTCGCCAAAAATTAGACAAAACTATTTTCCATTAAAGGTTGGATTACAGTCGCCGCATTTGTTAACCCAAAGGGCATTCGAAGGAACTCATAGTGAAAATCTGAGGTAACAAACCCTGTTTTCGAAACTTAGTCCTTATCGACAGGCACCTGATAAAACCCAAAAGCAAGGTCAAAAGCCGTAAAATATGTGTTGCCTCCCAAACGGTCCAACTGGTCATCTACACTGAGTAGAACTTTTAGCTCTCTTGTTTCAAGTTCGAATTCCAACAGAAGTCTGCCTTTAGGAGGGAAAGCGTAGCGTCTGCCGCTCTCTGAATACGTCTATGTTTGTACATTAATATTTTTATGGCGAATTATCAAAAAGAATATGAATTACACTACGAGCCAGATTAGTTGTAAACGTTCTTGAATTGATGCCAGTACGAATATGTAAATATGCTGAAGTAATTTGCATATTAATACGCATTAAATTAATTCAGGCTACGTCATAATACATAGAAGCGGAAGCAAAACAAATAGTGTCCTCAGGGTTTATAATTATAAAAGAGAAATTGCGTTAGTTCCACACTTCCTCAACTAATTTTATTGCATTCAACGTTTAGAAACTTCTTACCAGTAGGCTGTCCGTAAGTAATTCCAATTACCGATGTAATACACAAAAACTTGAGCACTAACATGATCGCTTTCTTAAAAAGTAATACTGCACAGAATAACAGCTGAAAACCTGTTGCAGAAGGTCGTTCTGCAGCTACACTCGTCATTTTACAATATAAATGTCAGAGGTTATCAATCCGCGTCCTTGAAAATGTTTCTCAAGGGTACAGAAACCTAGAACAGCTTGTTTAGAAACACAGTTTATGCTTTTTGGGGTATATAATTTATGCCCTTAACTTATGTACGCCCTTTTGCAAAGATTGCCTGGTGATTTGTTTATAACATAAATTAAAGTGGATGTATTTCTATCTTCCATCTGCTACTTTTATAGGAGAGAAATATAAATTTTGCAGGAGCTATAATCTTTAAGTTGAAGTTTTTAAGGTATCAAATACTAAAATAATTTTTTATTTTGGCAAATAAACATTTGCAATCAACTGTTAAATTAATTTCAAATAGTCTGAGGATGTAAAAGCATCTAGGTATGTAAAAATACCAGCGGAGTGAATAAGAGTTTTAGGTGAAACACATTTAACAGCTTTACTCTCACATACACACCCAATAGGTTTGTATTTCGATCTCTGCAAATAAATAATCTCTGTCAATATTTTTTATTTCAGAATTACTGATGATTCAAGTTAATGTTGGAAGCAAAATCCATTATATTTCTATTAAACGATAGTACTCAAATAGCTTCATAAACCTATCGCTCGAAAGAAATCCGAGAATTAACACATATTGACAAACTCAAATAAATAAAGTTAATATGAGAGTACTAAGCTAATTTCTTCAAAAATAAAATTTATAATCTGTTTTAATAGTGTTTAACATCAGAAAATTAAGAATTTAGTTGTTTGCAAAAATCTACTAGGTCATTTTTAATAAATACCATTTTAACGGTTTATTTTAAGCAGGTAGATCTTCCTGAAATTTTGCATATGACCATAGTTTATCATTCTGAACAACTTAAAACTTTGCCGTATCATGAACAGAAAGGGCAGTTTACCTGAATATGCTGTATATACTAGCGAGATGCCTGTTCTTCGTGCGGGCCGCAAACGTTTGTTTTTTTTCTAAATCTTAAATTAATTCTAGTTTCATTCTCCCACTCACACAATACGCTAAACCAACAAAGCTGCAATACAATATTGTAGGCTTTTATGCTTCATATACCCCCTGGAAATGTGTATGTAATTGTCGTTTCCCTTAGTAGATTGATAAAACTATGGTTGTAGTATAATAAGAAAACATTTAAAAAATATATGTATAAATTAAACGTTGTATTCATAAATTACAGAAAGATACGCGTTTCCACCACCTCGGGGTGGAATTTCCCCTCTCATTATTCTAAACTGAGCTCACAGAAAAAAATATCAATAAAATTTACCTTTTATACATTTTACTTTTACTCCCTTTTTACCGCTTTAACATTGAAATTAAAAAAAACCTTTAAATCACTTTTTAAAGATTATAAAAAGATATACCGGGTGACAATGAGACCAGAGCCATGCTTCTATCTCCGTTACTTATGAATGAATTTGTGTGAAATTTGACACAAGGTTACTAGACATAATTTCGGATTGACATACAAATATAATCAAAATGGTCGACTTCCGGTTTCACCGGAAATAACATTAACTTGATTTTTTAAATAGATCATTCTATATATTTTATGTTTTTTGCAATCTATGATTCAAATTACATACAACAGTGCTGCCGAATTTGTTTAAGTATTACACAAAAATGTTGAAAAAAATAATTACTTATTTCAATTTTAGATACAGATAAAGTAGTGCATGATGCATATCGTTAGATTGGTAATTAAATTTACTGTTTAATGGCAAGTAGGTGCCATTAAAAAAATGAATTTTTCTTAAAAAACGTGTTTAGCAAATTTTGTTCTTTCATTAAGGGTTTGTTATTGACTTCATTGATAAAATAGCTATTATTATTAATTGCTAGAATCAATTAGAACACATTTTTTCAAGTCAGAACCTACTATCGTAAAAAATAAAAATTATAAAATTTTTTTTTGTTTGAAAAAACGAAAATTTGGCGAGACCAGTTTATGTAATTTCACTTGTAGATTTCGAAAAGCAAAATATACAAGGCGATCCATTTAAAAAATCAAAGTTGGTATAATTTCCGGTGAAACCGAAAGTCGGCCATTTTGATTTTATTTCCAGGTCAATCAAAAATTATCTTTTGTATCTTCGGGTAAAATTTTATTTAAATCTATTTATTAATAAAGAAGATAATATAAGCATGGCTTTATTCTCTTTGTCACCCGGTATCTGACAAAAAACGCTGGTCTGATTATGTAAACAGTTGAAATACAATGGGTTCTATAATTCACCCCGAATGCATATTCTCACCTTTACGGGTTGATAAGGGCAAAATCCTGAAATAGGTTTTTAGACATTATATGGACAACCTTTGCAAGCAAACACGAAATCTATATCTTATCGGGTTTAAGAGATATTGAAGAATTGGCGAAAACACCGTTTACCCCTTTCCAGCCCATTAGGAGTGAAATTTCGGAAAATCCTTTATACTTCATTTTATTCTGAAGTTAACCCAAAGCAAAAGAATCAAACATTTTAAGCCCCTACTCTTTTCAGAGTTCTCTTTACCCGTTTAAGGGGGAAATTTCAGAAAACCCTTAAAGCTCTTTCTAAATATTTTAAAAAGACCTCTATGTCAACAAAAAATGTTCTAACTCAACAAACACAGAAGATATGAAGGGTTCTATAATTAATTCACCGCTAATCCAGGTTTGCACCTTTAGGGGTTATTCAGGGAAAATTCCTGAAATTCGTTTGTAATACATTTGTAGTGAAAACCTTTGCAAGCAAACACCAAATAGATTTTATCGAGTTATGAGATATTAATTGAGGATTCGCCCCTTAGAAGTGAAATTTAAAAAAATACTTTCTACCTCATTTTATTCTGAAATGAACCCACAGCAAAAAAAATCAAAAATGTTAACTTTCTATTCTTTTTTAATTTTCCATTGTTTTGCCTCTTTAAAGGTGAAATTTCAGAAAATTCTTAAATCCCTTTCTAAATCTTGTAAAAAGGCATTTATATGAAGGGCACCATAGCTCACCACTAATCCAGCAAATAAGACGGTTGCGGAAAAAACCTATTTTTATTAAGAAATTTACCAAAATTTATATTTGTAGTGTTTCCACACCTTCATAGAAAACTAAGACAGTCAAATATCAAGACATGTAGTACCCTAATTTTTGAAAATTTTAGTTGGGTAACTATGATTAATTTTCTTCTGTTTGTTTCAGTATCGCGATTTTTTTCATAGTGAGTCGGGCCGTGTCCTTGTTACTGTCAAGATCACACTCAATTGTCCTTATGCTCACCCCATCCCTCATCTAGTTCGAATTGCTTTTTGAGCATCATTTAAAGATTTCATCTTAACTTAACGTTGAAGATGTCAGTTTCATATGACAAGAGTTTCTTTGAAATTGTCATATTATAGCTCAATTAAATTTGTTCTAATTTGGCTGTACCAGTTCTTTTAGGCCATGGACAACTTGCTTTGATCTATAATTTGCAGAAATTATTAGTCATTTATAGCTAATAAAATGTGGTTAATATGAGGGAAATATAAGAATGGGAATCCTTTTACATTTTGTAAAAATTGTTTTTTTAAGTTTAACGCGTTTGCTGATTCCTGATCGCCAATACAACTTATAGGAAAGGTAACGTTATCAATAGAACGATAAAGTTATTGCCCATGAAATAATACTGATGGAAAAAATGGTAGAATACCATAAAACCGAATGAACAATCTTGAGAAAATGGTTTTTAAAAAATGAGTTTTCCCTGTAGGCATTTCCTAAATATTGTTCTGATAGTAAAATGTTTCTTTATATTTTATCTGGTTCTAAAAAGTTTGTCAGACAGCTCATTGAATTAATTTGGCACAGAAATATCTAGTTATTTACAGTTTATATGTGTGAAGCTATAGAAATTTAAAAATACATATCTATTATACATTGTCAAACAAACTGGGATTATAATTATTGATTCGCTCAAAAAAAAGTTACTGTGGCACTTTGTTTCTTATCAAGTAATTACTTCTCTTAACGTAAATTGTTCTAGTTTACTCAATCGGAATAAGCGATACGTTTAAGAAAATAGAAAATACTTTTAATTTCTCTCTTCGGTTATATTAATTTCTTAAAAAAATGTTTTAAATTTATCGTTAGTTAGCGAGAACAACAAAAATGTGATCACTTGTTATTTTCCCAGATTTTGAAAAGTATTTCATTAAGTTTTTCCTGATTAATTTCGTTGAGCCATTCGAATAAACTCTATCATTATGGCTTTGATCAAAAATTGCACTTTTTATAAAGATACTGTGTGTGTGTGTGTGTGCGATAAATGCCGTTCGCCGTGGCATTCGTCTTGCTCCGGATTATTGCGTGCTTTTGTCCAGCTGTTGGCCGTTTCAGATGTACGAAAGCCAATCTTTCACTGCAACCACTGTGTTGCTAAAAAATAGCAAATGCAGGAATTAAAAGCCTTATTTACCAACCTGAAATTACAGATTGACAAATTAGAACAGAAACTGGCCAGTTCACCCGTAAATGATTTTTTTACGACCGACCAGAAAATATGCGGTTTCTGGAGAATTTTTTCGCAGGAAAGTAACGGCTTCCGGTCAAGAATGAAAAACGGGCATCAGGGATCGGTAAAAGCTTTTATTGTTCATTGAAATGTTAAACAGTGTGTAACATGATCGCGTCCTCGAATGTTAAGATTCTGTTAACTTTTGCTGTCCCAACTCGCATAAGAATAAGTCAAAATCCTTCACTTCTTGATCTGATTTTTACTCCCGATCCTAACCTTTTTCTGGAATACGTTACTTTCCTCCAGTAGAATCGCTTGACCATATTAGCATAATTGCAACAGTACACATAGTTCACCACACTTACGATCCGAACATCACTAATATTTTTAAAGCAGATTTTGCCGCAATAAAAGAAAAGCTCATCAAGAAAGACTGGTCTATATTAAATGCCTCTAATCTTAACGTTGAATTTTCATGGAACTTTTTCTGTAATGCTGTTTAGAATGCTGTAACCATACACTCTCCGCCACGAAATACTCACAGTAACAGCAAACAACTCTGGATAATCAATGCCCTTGTAGATAAAGTGAAAATTAAGCACTTATTTTGGCAGAAATATACTCTTTCAAAATCTGATGATGATCTTGAAATTTTTAGAGTATACTCAAGAAATTTGACCACTGAGTTACGAACAGCTAGGTCGACTTTTGAGGTGCAGCTAATTAACGCTGGTGAGAAACCATTCTATAGTTACATCAGAAACAAGTTGAAATCCAAAGTAAGTATACCACTACAAAGGAAGCCTTATGGAACGTTATGCAGCCACTATGAAGAGACCAGCAACCTGTTTGCACGTTACTTTGCATGCACATTTACAACGTCAACTAAACAATCTCTACCATATATGGATCCTGCTACTCGTGTTGGTGATAGCTTAATTACCATAAACATATGTCAAGATAGAGTTCTCAAAATCCTGAAAAATATATCTGAAAATTGTGCCCCCCCCCCCCCCCTAATGGTCTTCATTCTATTGTCTTAAAACGAACGGCAGAAGTAATATTTCCTTATCTTGTTCCAATACTTAAACGATCTCTTGAAGTAGGCGATATTCCAGAGGTCTGGAAAAGTGCGGTAATCACACCGATCTTTAAAAATGGGGATAAGTTGAGTGTTAATAATTATCGGCCGATTAGACTTACCTCTATCGTATGCAGAGTAATGGAAAAACTCATAGTCGCTGAATTACTGCCATTTCTACTTGAGCACAACATTGTTCCACCTGAACCACCTGTCACCACTAATTTGCTAACGGCCACAAATTTGTGGAGGTATGCGTTAGATCTAGGGGTGCTTTTGATACAGTGCACGTACAGTACCTTTTGCACAAAATGGAACATGTAGGTATTCGAGACAAACTCCTAAAATGGATTAGCGCACAGATTTTTTCGTGTCAGAGTGGGAGAGTCATTCTCCAATTACGAAGATTGTATAAGCGGGGTTCTACAAGGATCCGCATTGGGCTCTATCTTATTTATTATATTTATTTCAGATCTTGGTAAACTTATTAAATCGAACTCTCTTTTATGCGGGCGGTCTAAAACTTTTTAACAACCCGCTTCTTCATTACGACACTATAACGCAGGACCTCTCAAGAATACAACAATGGTGTGACTGGTTGTTACCTATCAAGACCTCCAAGAGTACCTATCGTTCTACATATATGAGATATAACAACCCTAAATATTCTTATAAAGTTATTGGTGAAGACCTAGTAGCAGTGGACCAACAAACTGACTTAGATGTAATAATTGCAAGTGGCTTATCTTGTCTCCTCAAGTTTTAAGTGTGGTTAAAAAAGCCAAATAAGATGTTATTTCTTATATCCAAAGCTTTTCACTCGATATCTGTTGCCATACTACTCAAACTTTACACTAGGTACGTATGTTCGTCTACATCTTGAATTTGAAATATCAGTGCTTCATGGGAAATTATCTTTTCTACCGATACACCCCGCACATACGAAAATGCATTCTGTCGATTGAAAATTTCTCCTCTAGATAGGAATTCGAGTGTGGGCCTCAGTGCGGGCGAACCTGTAGGGAGCGCTTGTGGCAGTCTTCGGTGAAGCCATTGCTTTCCGGTGTTTGAAAATTATTCCAAATTGAACAATTGAGTCAATGACATCAAAGCGAATACGTTCGGCCATGGCGCAGCATTGAAAGTTGCGTAAAAATTGAGAGCCCCTTTTATCGTAAAGGCATTCTTCAACTACACCCAACAGCTAGATCAACCTGGGAGGCTCTTTAATAATTACAAATAACGAAGAGTGAATCTCTTAACAAGTACTGCTTATTAAGTTAGTCTTCTAATCACCGTTTGTGAATATTGTGTTATTGTGCTCTCCGGTGCCGCTTGTCGAGATAATTCGGTATCGACTCAGTCCATGTGGTATAGCTGGTTTTGGCTATCAACATCCTCAACGACCAGATTCGTCCCCCCCATTGTCGAGATGTATGAACAAGACTGCACCCAGCAAGGGTGATCTTTGCAGTTAACTAGCAATCGCCTTGCCCCCAGCTTCAGGTGCAGTATGATCGAAAACTTTTAACCTGTAGAGGGCTGAGGAATTATTTTGTCAAAAAAATTTGTTGGCAGTCGTGGTAGTAAGTCACATTGGCATTTTATATCTGCCAGTTTAAGGTTATGTCTGGATTGTCGTTTCAACAAATATAAATATTCTTGTTGAATACATAAAAGTGTTAGTAACAAAAACAACTGCAGCTATTCAAAATGATTTGCTGCATTTTCCATACACACCACCACGTAGTGCTCGGCGTTAAACATCCTTTAAAAATTAAGTTTATCTGTCAAAATTGTATAGGTTATGTTATTAAGTAGCATTACTCATCACTGCCAACATAAATTCAATTTTTAAAAAATCAACAGCCCTCTAGGGGTAAAAAGTTTTCGATCATACGGAAGTTACTTTATAATTGCTGGAATTATATTTGTGCCGCGGAAAGTAAATCTAACTAGGGAGTGTTTCAAACATTTGTGTTGCTGCGTTTAGCTCTTCCAACGACGCCTTGTACGCTAGTTGAAGCAGATTAGTCGCCCCTTCCAGCCATTTTGTGCTTACATTTTTAGTCCACTGCATTTAGTCAAAAATAGGCCGAAACTATGGAATAATTCATATAGAAGCAACTAAGGTGTTTTCAGGTGTGTTTCGGTGTCCTGAATAGAAATAGCAAAAGTCCCGAGGATGGAGTTGTACGCATAAAATTTGGCAACGCTGTAATATATCTCGGTATCTATCGACTCTACGATGAAAATACATCAGAGCGAAACTAAAAGTAAGAAAATTGTCTAAAAAAAGATAGAGAGCCATTTTTTTATTTGGGCCATCGTTTTTGTCACAAAATCGACTGAAAAGTCATACTCGAAGAAAATATTTCATTTGTAGCCGTTTTATCAATCGGACGCATAAAATGTTTGAAAAAAATTTGACGTGATGCACTCACACAATTTCCTTTTACAGTGATCTTAGCATTAGCCAAATATTTTATTTTAAATTAAAAATCATAAGAGGAAACACCTACTTTCTTCCGGTTATGCAACTTTCTTCAAAAGCTTGCTGTCTCATCTACATAATACACAAAACTAATACCGGGTGTCCACTTTCAAACTGGATCATAGGGATTTCATATTGTTTTTAACAGTTTTATGTAATCTCTGTTTTGGTTCGAGTAAACGTTCATTTTATAAAGTAAAACTATTGAACTAACTCATAATGTTATCAAATAACAAACTGATTTGAGTGTAGCTGTCAACTTTTTTCAAGTCAAGGCAACTAACTCATATTTCAAAAACATGTAAACTTTCTATTATTATATATCAATGAAAATTGACAAATGTAGTTTAATTATTGACATCATTAGATTTGCAATAATTTTCTCTTTCCATCGATACCAAAACATTTGCTATAGGTTGAATTGGCGAGCAGGAATCCATAAAAGTGTTAAAAACGATGTTAAATCCCTATGTTCCAGTTTGAAAGTGGACCCCGGCATATGAAGTTTCAACGCCATACCTTTTTTCGTTTTTGAGATCACACAGACAGACAGACACACACACAGACAAACAGGCCAATAAACAAAAACATGTTTTTTGGGTTCAGGGGACTCAAAAACGTGAAGATCTGTTGCAAACTCAATTTCAAATTTATGGGGTGACTTCTTTATCGTAAAAAAAAGTAAAAACTCATTATTCTATTACAAGTACCGTGAGATTATTTAAAAACGGGACAGAGTGCCATGGTATTTCTGTTTTAGATTCAAACTTTGGTTAACAGCCATTCGAAGATGTTGAAGCATCGAACGTCATTGAAGAAGTAAAATGGTTAGGTATTTGTTGAAAAAATTGACGAAATAAAAGACAGAGGGCGAGTCCTTCGCTGATGTTACTAGCAGTCAGTAAACTGAACACCCATTTATTGACGACACTTTCATTTGTACTCCTTCCAAGTGTGAAACCTCCTTTTGATTTCGACGATTTCATCAAATATTGCAATATTCAAATCAGTATATGATCCACAGAAATATTTATCAGACCGCTTAACTGAGCAAAAGTCGTTGGTGAACTTCTGAAAAGCTGCATTGTCCATTGAATTTTCTAGACCTTCCATCTCTTGCACATATAAATCTGCAGATTTTGCGTAGAGAAAATGTCCAGCCGCATGAAAATACGGAATCATTTGTTTTACACAGGCTAAATGTTTCTCCCACTTTCCCATCCTTTCCGCTCGTAAGAGTTCTTTTGCGATGGTAATCATTTCGAACTATTGCACTCACAGTTGTGCAGTGGGCCCTCTGTTTTTTATTTCATGTCATTTATTTCATTTGCATAAATAGCTATTTTCAAACATTTTATCCGTCCGTGTGGTAAAACTGCTACAAATGAAATATGGCTTATAAGTGTAGCATATATCTAATACTTACTATATTGCTAGCGGCTATGAGTGGGAAACTGACCAAGGAAGTGAGACAGACAACCAACTCTTCAATGTATAATGATGAGCTGTGTGCAAGCGCGGCGGCGTCGTCCGGCCAATGGGGAAGTGGGCAAGTTTAAAATTCGCTTTTAAAGGCGGAGTTCGAATTCTCACGCATGCGCACGAGACGCGTTATACTCTAAGTGAGACTATGTCGGCGCCGTAATGTTTTCTGACGTTTCCAGGCCCTACTAGCAATATATGTGTATTATATATATGAAGTGTAGGAGGCAGTAATACTATCTGTCTCGGGGGGCGTATCCTATGCGACCAATCAGCTGGCGACTTTAACAGGGCGTGGTCGGGGGGTTTCAACGAATTGTGTCTGATTCACACTACAGGCTCCAGCAGTGTTTTAGAATATAGCTATTTATGCAACAAGTGCTAAAAGTTGACGTTTATGCACGAGACATGAAAATTATGAAACGAAGCCGAAGGCTGAGTTTCATAACATGTCTCGTGCATAAACGACTTTTAGCACGCGTTGCATACAATATTTTATCTACGACCTTAATTTTACTGTTATTAATCCATAAATATCGATTTAACAGATGTTTACATGTACGATACTTCTAATTTATGTCATAATAAACAGTAGGCCATGCGGCGCGGGCCAATGTTTCCGAATGACAGTTACGAAATTTAATTATTAATACTCCACATCTGACTGTATTCATTACATAATGCTTTAATTATTTCAAAAACACTTTACCTGTAACGCAAGAAGCAACTAGAATAACTTTACAACTTCACTTCCCGTTCGAAATTGTAGTTTTATAACCTCACTTCACTTTTAGCACATGGGCTAAAAGTAAACAGTTGATTTCTTTAACCACGGTAAACTATAAAAAGTCACTTTTAGTGAAACAAGCTAGCGCTAAAAGACCTACTTTTAGTGGTGGTCGTAGATGAAATATATTTTACGTTTTTGGGCTTAGCGTCTTTTGTATAACCTAGAAATGTGTTTTTCTTACATTTCACTGATCATCTAAGCTTTCTGTTTGCTACTAGAATAACAAGAATGTTTGATCTGTCGGTGACAAACAGTTTCAGTTACTCTGACGCTAACTCTTTCTTTGCTGCGAAAAATGTTTCGACGTTTTGTCTGGAAAATACTTAAAGAATAATCTCGTCCGCATTAAACGTTTTTTCACGATACGATAATAAAAGTTACGGTAAAAAATTATTTCGTCACTTTTAACATACATGTTCATTAGCGGCTGCACTTTCACTACAGATAACACTTTGAATGATCATATGCTTTCTCTTAAATTGATAGAGCCAGTCCACACACTAGATAAGAAATCAGTGTGTCTCAACGATTAGGCAAAAGTAGGAACTTTTTCTGTAATAAGTGGTCCGAAAATTAAGACACTTTTATCGCAAACCATATTAAGAAATTCCAGAAAAGCTTTATCGATGTCTTTGTATGCAGCATTTAAAACATTTGCACATATCCTATTGCAAGACACCCTGTACGTTAGAGTAGTTCTCTTCAATTACCTACATTTGATCTACGCAATCGTCAGTGGCAATCATATACCGTCTGTTCTATAAAAAGGGCCCAAGACTCTAGCGACTTTATTTTTGATTTTAACCCCTACAAATCATTTATATTATCAAATGGGACAATGTTTTCTACAATTTGATAAACATGAATATTCTTTTAATGTCACTAGTTTTTTGTGATGACGTCATCGATGTTTTTTTAAATGACATGGTATACTGTTTTTCATATATTCTTGTAGAGAATTTTATTTGTATTTTATCTGTGGAAAGATTTAATAAGGTTGCATATTAAACTTTTGGAAAAAACGCAAAAATTCAAAGGCGACATATGAGGCCTTGAAATGTAGAAGATTATCTAATTTATTAAGAAACTAAACAATAGACTATGGCTTTCTAAAGAAACAACATAAACAAACGAGAAATGACAATACTTCAACTACGTACTGCTAAAACTAGGTCCAAACAATACAAAACAAAATTCTAACCTAGCATTACAAAAATTGTTCAAAGTGCGAGCCGTGGTTTTCAATACACATTCGGCAGCGTTTAAGAACGCTATTTACTGTGCGGGTTATTACATCAGCTGGAATATTTCCAACTGCATATCTTATCCTATCTTTTAGCTCCTCTGTATTTTCGGGAACTGTGGTAAAGACTTTGTCTTTTAAATAACTCCATAAAATAAGTCCAGCAGATTCATATCGAGGGAACGAGGATCCCATTTGATTGGACCATTCGTACCAATCCAGTTTTTCCCGAAAGTTTCAGTCAAAAAATTAGTACTTATTAATAACAGCGCTATGGGGTGGGGCACCATCTTGTTGGAATGTCATGTTCTGTCTATCAGTAAGCGGCGCTTCATCGAGATAGACACCTACAATATCATTTCGAAGTAAATTGTTGTAACGTTCTGCTGTTAGCGTACCATCGATGAAATAAGGGCCCACGATATTTCCACCCCACATACCGCACCAAACATTAACACTGAATCTCCTTTGTAAATTTCGTTCTCTAACTATCCTATAGCTCGTTTCACTCTGACTATGCAGTACAGAGAACATACGACAATGTTATTTAAAGGCAAACTTCGCCTGCTGCGTTGCCGCTTGTAGACCGCACTCAGGTATACTCAAAGAAATTTTAAATCTTCTTGTAAGCTGGGAATTAAGGTAATCGTTATTACTTTCTGATGGTAATCTGAAATAGTTATTGAATTATAAGTGCAATATAACTTAATATATCAGTAATAATAGATAAGTAATTATGCTTGGAATGTAAATAATAAACATCCCTATAGATAAATAATTAGAATTTATCATAACTGCAATGTTGTACTTAATTACTGTGAAATAAACTTTGAAATGAAACGTTAAGCTCGTTATTTATTTTCATTTACGTACAACTGTTACTATTAAACTTGAAACAAGGCAACTACAAATCAAAATAAATGCGTTTCAGCTTATGCTGCTGGATTTTCTACATCCTCCCGGGCCGCAGTAACTTCCAATGGAAATAATAGCTGAATCGGTCGTCGTAGACTGGTCTTGTTGCTTGTAACAACCTCGCAGGCCCTTACTTTTCCATCTCGTCCTTGATAAACTTGAGTAATTCTTACTAATTTCCATAAAAGTCGAGGAATATTCTGGTCATGTAAAAGGGCTACATCTCCAACCTTAAAATTTCTAGACTTTGCTGGACTTTGGTTATGGAACAATCTCAATTGCTGCAGATAGTCACATGACCATTTCTTCCAAAATCTTTTCGCTAATTCATTGCGTTCCTTCCATTTTTTCAATATGTCGCTTCTTCTAACATCTGCATGGTTACTAGCTACACAGAAACCACATTCGTCAGTACCCAAAAGAAAATGAGCTGGCGTCAGGATGAGCAAATCTTCCAAGTCGTTTCCAACATAGGTAAGTGGTCGGCAGTTCACCGTCGCTTCAACTTCCGAAAGTACTGTCTGCAGTTCGTCATAATTAAGACACCTTTTATTGATAGACAACTTCAAACCATCTTTGACTGTCTTTATCATCCTTTCCCAGAATCCGCCCCACCATGCAGCACGTTCTACGATAAATTTCCATTCTATGCGGTGTTTGCTAAGAATATTCTGGAATTTCTCCTTGCAAATGATCTTGCTAAGTACTTGTAACTCAACTGAGGCTCGTTTGAAAGTCTTGGCGTTGTCTGAATAAATGACGTGTGGAACTCCACGTCTCGAAATAAATCGGCGAAAGGCGTTAATACAACTTTCGGTAGACATATCTGGAACTATCTCAAGATGTACCGCACGAACAACAGCACATGTAAACAACATTATGTATGCTTTTCGTTTTTCCTTTCCTTCTGAAACCACATACAAGGGACCGGCAAAGTCCGTACCAGTGATTTTGAACGGTGCTGCTATGGACACTCGATTTCTTGTTAATGGTGCGAAGGGCTCACTCCCAGCCTTTGCTCTTAACTTCTTGCAACTTACACATTTACTCAAAATAGACTTAACTCTTTGTCTACATTGAACAATCCAATATCGTTTCCGTATTTGTGTTATCGTAATATTTGTTCCACCATGATTGGAAAATAAATGCGCATTCCAAATTATTTTATCTGTCAAGGCTGACCTTTTCGGCAATAAAACTGGGTGCTTAATTTGGAACGGTAAAGGTGCTTCGTGAAGACGACCACCTAATCTCATAATATTATCATCGTCCATAAAGGGATTGAGCGTTAAAATGGAAGAAGAAGCATTCAATGCTTCGCCCTTATTCAAAGCCAAAAACTCACTTGAAAAATGCTGCGCTTGAGTAAACCTTAACCAGTATTTTTCGCTTTCTCGTAATTCTTGAACTTTTAAGTTGCCTTGTTTCAAGTTTAATAGTAACAGTTGTACGTAAATGAAAATAAATAACGAGCTTAACGTTTCATTTCAAAGTTTATTTCACATTTTTGGTGCCGAAACCCGGGAACTGGAGCTAACGTGTTTCTTCCAGTTGCAATAACGTGTAACGAGTGCAGTGAGGCCCGCAACGATGAATAACGCATTGAAAAAAGCTTGTCGCACGCAATTGACCAAGCTTGTCAATCAAGCCAACGATCTTTTAACGGACGATTCCTTTGATAACAACGAAGCGATGGTGTTGATTTCACGTATAAAATCAGCAAACGAGTCTTTGAAGAAGATTAACGAAGAAGTAGCAGACGATATTCCAGCGGATCAACTGGAACAGGAGTGCGAGAAGATTGTGGAATATGAAGATAAAGCCACTACAGCGGTCGCGAGGTTGGAAATTGGTATCACCAGAGCATCAGCAGGAGTCCATCGAGATAGCAGCTGCAAAAGCGAGACCAGGAGCAACATTGACGTCCCGTCAACTGCACCAGCTCAGGGCGGTAGGACACAACCAGTTACAGTGGAATATAAAAGGGCGGTGAGATTACCTAAGTTAGAATTAATGAAATTTAATGGTGATCATCACATGTGGCCTGCCTTTTGGGAACAGTTCAATGCTGCTATACATAGGCAATAACGATCTAGACGAAACTGCTAAATTTACTTATTTAAAATGTGTTTTAATTGGAAATGCTGCAATAACGATTCAAGGTTTAACATCCAACTGCTCAAGTTATAACGACGCTATTAAGCTTTTAAAGGAGCAGTATGGAAATAACGAAAAGATAGTTGAGAGTTATATTCAGCAGCTATTAGCTTTAACGCCAGTTAAATCAAAAACTGATATTATTTCTTTAAGAAAGCTATACCGGGTGCTGACTTGCGCGACGCACCATAGGAATTTGCATAGTAAATTCTATATGTTCAATTATTTGCTCCCCTAATTATTTTAGAGTTAAAGTGTAAATGCATTTTTTGTAGAGAAAAAAATACTGCATCCATTCATACTGTTGCTAATAATTTTTAATTTTCCGGAACCGAAGGAATGCAAAAAACAATGATGCCATGGAATTATTGAAACAAGCCAATGCCGCAAATGCGTGCGGCGCGACAATATGTGCTGTTTGTTTGTTTGTCATTGATGTTTGACGTTTATAATAATTCATTATTAATTATGTTCTGCTTAATGCCTCTAAGGTACCTAGACCTTGTCCATAACAAAAATGGTTTTACGAGTATGGTGGACGTTCGTTAAGTAAGCTCCTTGTTTATTGTAAAATATCTGCGAATTCCAAACAGTACAACCATTAATAGACTGATTCATTTTAAGTTTAAGACTACAGGCGGGTTATTAAATAATTGTAGGTGCAGTAATGAGGTTCAGAACTTACACCAAAACGAGAAAAACAACAATACGTTTAATCTTTTGACGGCAGTGACTGGATGCTCGTACCGCACGCACTGGCGTTGCCATTGGCTTGTTTCAATAATTCCATGGCATCACTGATTTTTGTAAAAATGCTAGTTTGATTTTTTGCATTCCTTCGGTTCTGGAAAATGAAAAATTGTTAGCAACAGTATGAATGGATGCAGTATTTTTTTCTCTACAAAAAATGTATTTACACTTTAGCTCTAAAATAATTAGGGGAGCAAATAATTGAACATAATGAATTTACTATGTAAATTCCTATGGTGCGTCGCGCAAGTCAGCACCCGGTATAACACTACGTCGAAGATAACACGATCGTTACAAGTGCTAGGAATGTCTCCCGATAATTACGGTGTAATGGTCAAAGCAATAGTATTGAAGGCATTGCCTTTTTCTATGAGAACCGAATTTCTTAAACGTCTTAAACGTAGCGATCATAGCGATAACGAGTCAGTTGCCGTCAGTGAGCATGAAAACATTTTCAATAATAGAGATGTTTGTTACGAACATTTAATTTCTCAACTTTTGAATTTTATAAGACTGGAGGTCGAATCTATTGAGCAAGCCAAAGTTTTAGAAGTAGAATCGAAAAATGATAAAAGCAGTAACTCAAATTATTATTTTCATAAGAAAAGAGATGATGCATGTACAGCAGCCGGTTTGTTTACATCGGCGAAAGAACAATGTGTATTTTGTAAATCATACGACCATGGTGCAGCAAACTGTAATAGCAACATTCCTTTAAACCAGAAAAAGAATATTTTGAAATGAAACGTTAAGCTCGTTATTTATTTTCATTTACGTACAACTGTTACTATTAAACTTGAAACAAGGCAACTACAAATCAAAATAAATGCGTTTCAGCTTATGCTGCTGGATTTTCTACAATTACTAACTTAATATATGAGGAATAATAGGTAGGTAATTAGGTTAATCAGGTCATTATAGTTGGATGATATGTATATATAAGGAATCTCCTTGAATAAAATAATCAGTATTTATCTGTTCTTCAGCATTGAAATTACGCTGATTGGTATTGTTAATTTTGATATTTATTTGTGGAATGACTGAAATTGTAAAATGGAAACGTGGAAAAGCTCTCGGAGTGTCCAAAAAGCAGATTGTGATTAATCTTATAAATTATCATTCACAGCACGAAAACCAAGAATCATTTTCAAGTATTATAAAAAAAGTGTCTGATATGAGCGGTTTTTCGGAAAGAGTACTTTATAAAGTGCGAGCTGAGTGGAATACACCCGTTGGGGTACAACCTCCAACGGAAAGGGCTCAAAAGCGTAAAACTAGTTTATGCCGCGAAATAAATTACGATGAAGGAGTTAGATGTGAGATCCGTAGAATAGTGCACCAGTTTTTTCGGGACAACACACCACCTACAATAAACGCAATGTTAAGTACTGTAAATGGCGACGAGGATTTGTCCAATTTTTCTTTGTTTAAAAACAAATTAAAATTAGAGCAGGCTTGGCATTTCATGCAACAAAAACATAAACTGTAAATAAAACAATTGGGGTAGCTTCTTTAAGAGTTTTGGTTGTGTTTTTTCAAGCTGCCCTAAAAATAAGTTATTTCTATGTGCTATTAAATACCCAAGTAAATGAAAATCAGTGATTTATTGAGAAATTGTCTCCTGAGTTACTTGTGGAAGTTTTTCCTTGCGTTGGGTTTCCACACAGGTAAATACGAGGCGTCGATTTGGTCCACTAAAAACTATGGGATTTGGATGTTATTCTACGGAGGTCCAGCCAGTTTTATAAGTTCGTGTACAAGAGTATAAGCAAGCAACATAAGTGTAGTGCAGCGGAGCCCTACATTTAAGGCCTCCAGCTTCAGTGAAAGCGATTCGAAAGGTCTTCGAGAGTTACAGCGGATCACCAGGTGGGTTCGAGTGCAGATTTGGGCCTTGATAACTGCAGACCGGCGACAAAAGCTGGTGCGGAGCATCGTGGGAGGTCGAACCTGGAGCAGGTAGCTCTATACTCATGGCAGAAGCCATCAAAAGGTCAAATTTACTAGACTTGTATTATTTAGAGAAGAGCATGTTACGTGCTCGGAGCAGTCTACTAAAACGCGTTCGGACGGGTCAACCATAGGTTTGTTCGGGGTCAAACAACAAATAAATTGCCACGTCTGATGATGGACTGCTCCGTACACCCCAAGTCAGCAAGTTATGCGTCTAAACGCGTTTCACTATACTGCCCCGATCACGTGACATGCTCTTCTCTAAATAATACAAGTCTACCTAAAAGTGTTAGTTTTGTGATTGTCCATGGATGAGCGTTCCTTTTCTTGCCAATTCCAGTTACAGCGTATAATTGCGTGAATATAAAGGATTTAATTAAATTTGGTGCTTGTTTACGTACTTCCGAGACTAGAAAACCATCTTAAAATTTTTGTAGGCCCCATCAGTTAGAAATACCACACTTGTTAATTCTCATTAGTTAAATAGCGGCATACAGAGCGCTTACAATTAAATGTTTAATAGGACTTTAAATAATTAATGACAGCAAATTAGTAGTTTTAATTTGGATGTAACTACCTAACCCTGAGAGAGAGTGGTTTAATAATTATTATAAGTTTAGAATAAAAACATTAACCGGACAAATTACAATAGTGGATATAATTAGGGCCAATTTAAAACAAATTCATTTAAATTCCTAATTCCGATCGTCCATTAAGATGCCAATTTAATAATTTCGGATATTTTTTAAATGGAACACTGTACATTTTTATATTTGAATATCTTTTGATGCCATTTCTTCTGTGATATTACTTAACTAAATACAGTCGTTTTTTCAGATATTCCAGTTTGAACATAAAAACAATTTAAGCCCGTTTAACATGCTATATTTCAAGGGATAATAAACGCTGTTAAAGAGAAAATGTAAACTCTTAAACTCGCCGAGCACAACGAAAAACCAGGTTTAGTAAAAACAAAATAATAGGAAAGATCGCCCAAAGGAAGATCACTTGAAAGAAAAATACATTAAAAAACTGACTGCCAAAATAAGCTGATGTCAAGAGTAATAGAAGAAAAGTAGGTTTAGAAAATTGCTTATTAAGTATACGTTATTATCCAATATTATAGAGAATACAAATAATTATGTAGTATAACTACACCCGAGCCGCGTATGATCTTGAGTATCAACGCCTTCTCCTATAAAGGAAAACGATTTAAAATATTCAATTAATGTTAGTATTTCGTAATATCATCTACTAATTATTCTTGTGCTTGTGACTTATTGTATAACACGTCTGCTGTTACCAGGCCCGTTGAAGTGGCTGGAAATTCCTTCACTTGATTAACACTTGTACACTAGAGAACTCAAACGAGTGTGAATTAACAACACACGGATGTGTGATCGAATAAGTTTATTCAGTCACAAGACATATGAAGATATGTCATATTAACATGCACACTTATAACTAGAAGAACTTAAAACTAACTTACTTGCTAATTTAGATTACGGCTGCCCTGGAGCTCTGCTCGCACCTATGCGCACGATCGCAAACGCGTTGTCATACAGAAGGTTCCAGCCAGAGGGATGCGGACGTAACTCCGGTAGGATTACGTAAGGCCTCAGTCTGTTTAATCCAGTGGTGCACAATCTTTAACTTGCCGCGAGCCAATTTAGAATTTAATAAAATTTGCCGAGGCACAATTCTACAGAGTGATTTTGAAATACAAGTATATACTGAAATCTCACATAGATAATGAATAGACATGTAGAGCTGGAAACATTTTCCTATATAAAATATACTTCAGAGGAAAACCGATTTGAAATTCAATGGACCTCAGTTTGGGAACCACAGTCTACATGTGATATCAATATACAGTGTGGTCCATTAAGTGTGCAACAAATGGGACATTTTTTTATTAGTTGTAAAACCGAAATTTAATTTCAGCCAAAAGTTAGTGCATGTTCGATAACCATATCAAATGCCCTTAGAATGGCTTCAAGTCAAACAATATACAGGGCAGGACAAAAAATATGTAATTCGTTCAAGAATAAGGTTACCTTGCTTCAAAAAATATAGCCAAATTTTATTGAGAAAAGTTGTTTAGAATCAAAAGTTTTGCTCAAATACAAAGTCACGGCCTCCTATTCGAATTTTGATTCTTTTTTTGTAAAATTTTGTATTATCCCTGTATGATACATATTTTTATTATTTTGATTTTATTAAGAGTTTTTCATATGTAAATTATTATTAGTAAAGCATTTGCCTTGTTAAAAAGAATATTTGCGAAATTCTAAAGTTCTGTTAAATATCGTTGCAACAAACATGAAGTGGACGCTTACCTAAAAAAATATAAATCCAAGTAAATTTTACAAATACGCTTCAAGTTGCTAAAAGTTATTTAAAAGGGATGTGGTTGTGGCTACTTTAAATACATATAAAATCAAAATAATAAAAATATGTATCATACGGGGGTAATACAAAATTTTCCAAAAAAGAATCAAAATTTGAATAGGAGGCCGTGACTTTGTATTTGAGCATAACTTTTAATTCTAAACAACTTTTCTCAATAAAATTTTGCTATATTTTTTGAAATAAGGTAACTTTGTTCTTGAACGAATTTCATATTTTTTGTCCTACCCTGTATATTGTTTAACTTGAAGCCATTCTAAGGGCATCTGATATGGTTATCGCACATGCACTAACTTTTGGCAATATTTAAATTTCGATTGTACAACTAATAAAAAAATTTCCCATTTGTTGCACACTTAATGGACCACACTGTATACATGTATTTCTAAATCCACCGTATATTGCACTTTTAATGTTTCAATTATAAACGTATATAATGCACAAACTACAAAAATGTGTGGTATAATACAAGGTGTTTTGGAAATGAGTGCAAATATGTTAACCCGTAATAGAACTCGCTAAACTGAACAACCCCTCTATTTATCATTTTTTCAAAAACGCCTTTAAAACTGAGTTAAAATTCAATAAAATTTTACCCTAAAAATGCATACCCACCTATGGAATAATATTTTCATTTAATGGCACAAAACACAAAAAACATTTCCTTGATATGCAAGCCAACAAAAACTGCATAGGTGCTAATAAAACCTTTAGTGCACATCTAGTCACCAACGTAAGTACTTCATCAGTTGAGGTAGGTAAGCAGCATTTTTTTTGTGCAAGAACTTTGCAGTTATAATTATACTTGTGTCGTTCACCTTTAACTTAGATTTCCTCACCAAGCGGCTCGTCAAATTGAGGGAAGATAAATAAAAAAAAAAATATGAGTTTAAATGAAAAACGATAAATAGTAAAGTTGTTCCTTTTGGTAAACTCTATCACTGGTTAAAATATTTGCCCAACTTGGTCATAACGCCCAAAAGCGATATTGGTTACAACGCCCACCAACGCCTTTCATAGGAGAGAGCTATGGACGCCACTTAAACCGTTGTTTTGGTCATAATGCCCAACTTCGATTTTGGTCACAACGCCCAACTTGGTCACAACGCCCAATTTCGATTTTGGTCACAACGCCCAACTTGGCCACAACGCCCAATTTCGATTTTGGTCACAACGCCCAACTTGGTCACAACGCCCAACTTTGATTCTGGCCACAACGCCCACTTTTGATTCTAGTCACAACGCCCAACTTGGTCATAACGCCTAAGTTTGATTTTGGTCACAACGCCCAACTTTGATTTTGGACATATCGCCCAAGCGGCACAGAAAGTAAAAAAAAATGTGTATCTAAAATAAATAATAATAAATTAAACTTTTAAGATGAGGTAATAGGTAGGAGAATCTTCTAGTTCTCGTAAAAATAAATAATATTAATAGTACTATAATCACTTGCATGAAACTTGCTATGTGAACAGACGTGTTTTGAACTGGCTATGTGTTAAGTGATAATAAAACGTCCTACATAAATATTATCAAGTAAAAATATACAGTGCGCTAAATCAAAATCAGTTTAAAAGTGCCTTATCCACATAACCACAATGTTAACTCGTGAAGATAAGTTGGAAATTCAACAACTAATGGCAAATACTATGAAAGAGCTGAAAAACGATTTGGAAAAAACTATTGAAAATGCAGTGACCGCAGTCTTGCAAAAATTTGAAAACAAAATTAAAGATCTGAACAATGAAATAAGGGAAGTTAAACGCGAAAATGAATTCCTGAAAAACAAGCTCGACGATCAAGAGCAATACTCGCGACGAAATTGTATTCGAGTTTTTGGAATACCGGAGGAAAATAATGAATCCACCGATAATACAATAATTACCATGTTCAAGGAAAAATTAAACCTCGATATTGAGCTAAACTCAATCGAGCGAACACATAGAATCGGACCTAAACCCAAAGAAACAACCAACGCAGCTGGTTTAAAAGATAAGGACATAAAACCAAGACCGATAATTGTAAAATTCGCCACTTATCGAGAACGGCAAAAAGTAATGGCTCAACGAAAACTGTTGAAAGGGAAGAAGATTACAATCAAAGAAGATCTCACCCGTGCGAGGCTGGAGATTTATAAAGAGGCGGCACAAAAATTTGGCTACAGGACAGTGTGGACATGGGATGGAACTATTTATATTATGCAGAACGGCAGGAAAATGGCAGTACGATCAAGAGAAGATTTAGAAAATATTGTTAAATAATGGACTTCCCATATTCGTTAATTTTTGAATTTTAAAAGGCCAGTATCAAACATTTATTTTTTTGCGTGTGCTATAACTTTTGCGTTGGCGTATGTTTTTTTTAATTTGTTATTTTACTTATTTCTATTAATATCTCTAAATTGCAAACTTTATCTTTATTATTTAGGTACTTACTACTATATATCGAGAGATCAAAAAAAAACTGTTCCTCAGCGGGCTGTGGAAATTCAACGTATGAATAATATGTTGGTGACACTGTACGTCAATGTCAAATTCGAGATTAGCAGGTTACGATTTGCATCATTTTGTGTCAAAACTGACAGAAAACCTAACCTGATAACCTCGAATTTGGCATTGACGTACAGTGTCACCAACATATTATTCATACGTTGAATTTCCACAGCCCGCTGAGGAACAGTTTTTTTTGGATCTCTCGATACAAATGATTAATGATTTGAACTTTATTGACCAATTGGATGAGGATGATGAACAAAAGCTACATTTGAAACAAACATATACACCTGAAATGTATACTCAAATAATCAAAACAGATCAAAACTTACAATTTAACATAATACACTTAAATATTAGAAGCATGAAGAAAAACTTTGACGAATTAAGTATTTTACTTGAACGTCTTAGTAGCATTAACATATACATTATCATTTTAACCGAAACGTGGGAAATTGAAAATTTAAACAACTATAATATTGAAGGTTATAATAATTATTATAACGAATCTATGAGAAATCAAAACGACGGACTTGTTATATTTTACAAAGATAATTTAAATGTAAACATTAAAAGTTATAAATTAAATGAAGTGACTTTAGAGCGAATCATTTTTAAAATAAACTCAATTGAATTTGGAATTACAGCTGTATATAGATCACCAGCCTCAAATGTTGATAATTTCTTAGTAGAGTTCAATCAATATTTAAACAACATAAAAACGAATTCGTTAGAAATAATCTTAGGAGACCTTAACATAAATACTATGCAACTAGAAAAAGCAGATGTCAGTGAATACTGCAATGTACTCTCCAAATTAAATTTTGTAAGAATTATTCAAGACCCAACAAGGGTAACTGAGACGACTGAGAGTTGCATAGACCATATCAATATTAAAACACCGCACCATATAAAGATTAATTATTCAAGCGCCGTATTACTATCTACAATTACTGATCATTACCCAATAACTGTTAATTTCCAGCTTCCAGACACTTCAATAAAGCGACAAAAACCAAAGCAAACACGAATGCAAGTAAACTACCAAAATTTAAATAATGAATTAAAATCTGAAAGGTGGGAAGATATATTGAACTGTCAGGATTCAGAAATTGCAGCGACCCGGTTTGTAAGTAAGTATCGGGAACTAATCATAAAAAATACAACCGTTAATGAAATACCTCGGAAAAATTTTAAAATTAAAGAATGGATCACATCTGGCATTATAAAATCAATTAAACAAAGAGACAAAATTAAAAAAAAATAATACAAATCAAATACTGATAAATGAATATAAAAATTATAGAAACAAACTTGTGAAAATTATTAAGGTAGCAAAAGCAAAATATTTTAAAGACAAAGTAGAAAATAATAAGCTCGATATTAAAACCATTTACCGTACAATATCAGTAGCTTCTAACGAACCATTAAAACGCTCTAAAAATATAACTGAAATAACACACGAAGATCAACCAGAAACAGATAAACAAAAAATTGCTAATATAATGAACACATTTTTTATTAACATTGGTGAAACACTGGCTAGTAAAATTACCAAAACACAAACTGTTATTAGTGAATCAAAGAATTTCTCAATGTTTTTGTACCCCATAAAACAAAATGAATTAATCAGTACAATTAGTGAATTACAAAAAAATAGCGCTCCTGGTCCTGATAAAATAACGACAAAACTTGTACAAATTACACACAAAGAAATTATTCGCCCACTGTTACATATTATCAACCTCACATTTTGTACAGGAATAGTACCCAGTAATTTTAAAGAAGCACAGATTACACCCGTTTACAAAAATGGAGATAAAGCAGAACTTGGAAACTACAGACCCATTAGTCAAATCAATACATTTGCAAAAATTTTTGAAAAATGTTTAAAAACCCAATTGTTAAGTTACCTTTCATGCAATAATATATTATCGAAAAATCAATACGGATTTGTACCAGGTTCAAGCACAGAAACCGCAATAAATGCTTTAACAGACCATTTATATTCAAATATTGATAATTCAAAAAAAAATCTAGCTATATTTTTAGATTTGCCTAAAGCAGGGGTGGCGAACCTTTATACATCTACGTGCCATTTTTTCTAAAGAAATGTTTAATGAGGTCATGACGTGCCATCAAACAATCTTGACTTAGTGATTAATGGGGCAAAAAATAAAACTAAATACTATCAACTTAAAACTCTTTATTTGCAACCAAAAATATACATTTTGTACAGCAATAGTAACGTTATGTTTATTTAAATGAAAAAAAATGGTGCCACTTCTGCTGTTGTAAATTAGATGCTAAATAACTTATATTAGCTTCATACTTTGTTACTTTTAGCAGAATGCAAGCTGAACTGGAGTCATCTGACAAACGGCTTCTAAGCGAGTTTTTAATGTTATTTATTTCTGAAAATAATTATAGTTTACTATAAGTACTATCATGTTAAATTTCTAAATGTCAATTTTCACAACTTAAATTCTGAAAATAATGACTCGCAGGCATAGGTAGATGAAAATATTGTTAAGATAGCAAAAGCCAGCTTCTTCAGACAGCTAAATGTGTCTGGAACTGAATTCCACGTTTCCATAAATTTGATATTGGCATTTTTACTCATATTGCCTGATACAGATAGTCTTTCTATTTCATGAAATTCGAACTCTTTCCTTGTTTTGATAAATTTTTGAATCCATATTGAACTAGACTGGAAATCAGTCAGCTGTATTTCAATTTCTTCAATTTCCAACCAATCAAATTTGGCCAAATTCAGTTTATCAAGTGAAGTCACATCAGGATACATAATAAACTTGAGTGTTTCTGATAATTCTTTGAATTCAGAAAATCTCGAGGAAAATTCTTTGATTGAAGAATTAATTGCCAAATTAAACTATTAAGTGACTTTTGCTTGGTCTGGTTTTTCGTGTAAATCCCAATCGCTGGTGATTTTTTTCAAGTTCTGGAAATACTTGTAGTTTTTGGTAACAATATTACTGAAAACTTGCAGTTTAGACTCGAAAGCACGAGTGAGATCTATCATAACAATACTTGATTTATTTGCACCTTGAAGCTTCATGTTCTATTCATTGTTAAATATAAATTGTTTCGATTAGGTACCTAAATTCCTTAATTAATGCCGTGCCCAAATTATTTTGTCGCGTGCCATCAATGGCACGCGTGCCATTGGTTCGCCACCCCTGGCCTAAAGCATTCGACACAGTGCCTCATAACATGCTTCTGAATGAATTAGAATGTATTGGTATCAGGAGCACTGTGTTGAAGCTATTTAAAAGTTATTTGTCAGACAGAACGCAAACCGTAAAAATTGAAAATTTTAATAGCTCTACACAAATCATAAGAACAGGAATCCCTCAAGGAACAGTTCTAGCCCCTATTTTATTTTTGATCTACATAAATGGTCTGTGCAACATCAGCTGTCTTGGAAAACTGGTATCCTACGCAGATGACACTGCAATTATATTTGATGGTCACACGTGGCAACAAGTTTATGAAAAAGCTGAAAAAGGTCTAGCGATAGTTAAGAATTGGTTAGATCAGCACTTATTATCATTGAACATAAATAAGACAAAATTTCTAGCAATTACAGCAACTAAAGCTGACCAACCAACAAACAATATTATTACAATTTCTGGTACATCAATGAATATTGAAAAAATAAATTCAATTAAATACCTTGGTGTCATGTTAGATCAACATTTGAAGTGGAATATACATGCTGAATATATAACAAAAAAAATTAGAAAATTAATATACAAATTCTATGCAATACGAGATATCTTTAAATTAAAAATTTTAAAAATGGTTTATGTAGCTCTTGTAGAATCAATAATTAAGTATGGCATTACAACTTGGGGTAGTTTATATAAAACTCATTTACAAAATTTGCAGAGAACCCAAAACTATATACTTAAAATAATTTATAAAAAACAAAAACTTTATCCAACATTGAAACTATATCAGGAAGCCGGACTACCGGATATTAGAACTCTATATATATTGCAAACTATATATTATATGTATAAAAAGTCAGATATAAACTATATAAATCATGTATATTGCACCAGAAGTATTAGTCATGATAAACTTAACATTCCAAAAACAAATAAATCGATTAGTCAAAAATCCATAACTTATTTAGGACCAAAAATGTTTAACTCACTTCCAAAACAAATCCGTTCGATAACTAAATTTTAAAAAATTCAAACAGACTCTAAAATTTATATTTTAAAAAATTTACCACTATTTAAAAAAATATTTGATCAACAATAATGCTTTTCTTCATCCTTCATATAGAATCAAACCTAACAAGTATGTACTCTCAAGTCTAATAATATAACTAAACATTTTTAATCAAAAACACACATCCTCTCCAAATCGATTCAAATAAATTCAATTCATCCAAATATTTAGTTTTTTTTCTTTGTTTTGTTGTTTAGTTGCGTATCGTAATCTCATTATTAAAAAGTTGCCACAATACAGACTACATTATCAGCTAGTCTAGTGTGGCAACTTCCCACTTTGCATGTGAATACTTTAAAACAAAACTAATTTAAGAATATTATAGGATCCATGTACAAAAACTGGGGAAATAAATCTATTATTTATTTTTCATAATAATTCAGTGGCGTAATGCGTTGTCCAAAAAGTTTCTAAATTCGGATTATAACATATAAAGTTGTATTTTTAATATGGAACTCATAGTTAGCTGTGGCATTATGAGAAAGAGGATTTTCTCCCATTTCAGTGACATATGTCGTATGGGATCGAATTATTCATTTTCACTACTTTATAGCAACAATTCACAGTTTTTAATATTTCGCCGTTTTCTAGTTGAAAACTTGTGCCATTTATAATATACGTGATTAAACAAAGTTTTTGGGTTGTTTTAATACCACCGTTTGATTGACAGAATTAATCACGTATGATTGTTGCTTATAATATTATAGTGTCTTTCATATATCCATGTATCAGAACATTTTATTGTCCATTAAAACCTCTGCAGTTTCTTAAACTAAAAATGCACTTCTCCAAATTTAAATATCCCCTTCCGTATACGGGGGAGGTTCGAAAATATGAAAATGACTCAAGAATAAAGCCCCCTTATTATTCAAAATATACATTAATGTTATTTGAAAAAGTTGCTTAGAATTAAAAGCAGGTGTCACATATAAAGTCACAGCCACCTGCTCTAAAAACAATTTCCACTGGTTTTTCTTATTCTTCTACTACCCTGCGAATTACTAAAAGCGATACTTCAAAGTTAATTTATTGACGGATACGATAAGAGTGTATTGTCAAATTTGAGTTTCGGTCACTTAACCTGAAATTTGTGTGGCCCGAAATTGATGCTAAAAATCTCATAATTCTGTCATCAAAGACACAAGTATCTTAAAACAATTAATAATACGGGATCCAAACACCAATAGCAATTCAAAGCAATTATAATTTTTAATATTTTGGAAAATAAGGGTAGTTTATTCTTGAGCCATTTTCATATTTTCGAACTTCCCCCGTATACGGAAAGGGATATTTAAATTTTGAAAATGCATTTGTAGTTTGAGAACAAGCAGGGTTTTTTATAAAGAGTGATTTTTTTTGAGAAATCAAAAATAAACTTTTTCCCCCATTGTAACCCAATCCGGGGACATACTGTATAACAATTTGTATTTTATAATATATTTCGTCATTTGTTGCTTACCTTAAAAGATTTGTTGGCGGTAATTGCACTTAAGATGGTAGACATAATCCACATGTACTTTAAATAAAAATCTTCAAATTGAAATATTTCTACGTATTATCTATAAATCTGCATTCCTGTCGATTTGGGAACAGGTAAGCACAATACATGTTCAAATAAGTACTGCATAATACTGCAATGCAGAGATTTTTAAAAATAAAAGGGTAACTTCCGGTTTTTTAAATTTTGTAAACTTTTTTCGTCCGGTTATTAACTTTATTATTATTTTCCCCCATCGACACTTTTTTCCGCGGCACTTTTTTCCGTTGGCACTGCTTTCCAGGCACTTTTTTCCGCAACCCCATTTTTCCATATCTCCTATAGTTATCGAGATTCTCTATGAAAACATCGAAATTGTCTTAACCTGTAACCTTGGAATACAGTTTACGGGCTTCGTATGCGTTAGACGGAAATAGACATGATTTAAAATCTAGTATTCTAGGATTCAGTGTTTTCTGAAAACGAAACATCTTCATTCTGCGGATACTAGATGTTAATCTCATATAATTATTTCTGTCTAATGCATACAAAGCTCATAAACTGTATTCCAACTCATTTGATTACCTTTGTTCATATTTTCCGCCGCCAATCTGTATAAAGCTAACTAGCAATTTAACCAATTCTGTCATTTAAACCCAACTTGCCTTCGGCGAGAGAACATTAGAGGCATTAAAATTTCGACGGAAAAACTCAATGGGTGGAAATTCAAAATACACATTACAAGACTTAGCAAATTCTTAACATTCGAGTACCTACAATACCTAATTATCTTTTCTTTTGCTAAGGGGGCTCAAATTTATTTTCGTGAACAAGAGTGGTCGCTGTCGCAGAGTCTACAGGTTAAGGCAATTTCGATATTTTCATAGGAAATCTCGATAACTATAGGAGATATGAAAAAATGGACCCCCATCCTCGAACTCTTTTTTCGAGAAAAGCTTAATGGTTTAAATCAAAATGGGCTACCGTCTTTTGTTTTCGAGTTATAAACAAAAATTAAATTTTTCGATTTTTCGTTTTTTGACAATATCTCGCTTATTTATAAAAATAGATAAAAGTAATTTGACGTTCTTCTGGCACCTTTTCGATACGAATGCAGTGGATAGTCAGTTATTCAAAAAAAGTTTTAAAATTTTAGTTATACCATAAAATTGTATTTTGTAGATGAAATCCATAGTTATATGTGGTATCATGAGTAAGAGGATTTTTTCCCATTCCAGTGTTGTATATCATAATATACAGATTGGTGGCGGAAAATGTGAACATAAGTAATCAAATGTGTGTGAATACAGTTTATGGACTTTGTATGCGTTAGGCATAAACAGACCTATATGCGATTAACATCTAGTATTCGCAGAATCAAAAGGTTTTGTTTTTAGAAAACACTGAATTCTAAGATACTAGATTTTAAATCATATATGTCTACTTCTGTCTAACGCATACAAAGCCCATAAACTGTATTCTAGCTCAATGGACTGCCTATGTTCACACTAACCACCACCAATCTGTATAATATAACATATACTGTCCCTCATAAATTTGTAACACATGAATTTTTTATCTTCCATTTTTCAGAGTGTTTTATTCCTGATGCAACTTTCTACATCTTCTCAAACTAAAAATGCACTTGCCAAAATGTAAATATATTCGTATACAGGGGAGGTTCAAAAATATGAAAATGGTTCAAGAATAAAGTACCGTTATTTTAAAAATAGACAAAAATGTTATTTAAAGCGGTTTAAAAGTAGGTGTTAAACATAAAGTCACAGTTACTTGCTCCGAAAACATTTTTTTCTGGTTTCTCCTATTTTTTTCTTACCACGCTGTGTATTACCAAATGAAATACTTCAAAGTTAACTTATCAACGGATACGATAAACGTGTATTGTCATTTAGCAACCAGGGTATTACGTGATTCGAAATCAGGGTGCCAAACAAATTTTATTTTTGTGTCAAATTTTTAAATAATTTAATAACAAACGGACCAAATAACAATTTAAAATTAATTATAATTTTTTTTCTTTGATCGTTTATTTATGGGTTTCATTAATGTATAGAGAATCGTCTATTAATGACCCTTATTAATGAATAATTTTTTATTAATAAACTATTTTAAAAATCTGTTTATGTTGGTGGAACTGTAAGTCTATGTCAAATTCGAGGTTAACAGGTTAGGTTTTGCGTCAGTTTTGACACAAACTGACTCAAAACCTAACCTGCTAACCTCATATTTGACATAGATTTACAATGTCACCAACATAAACAGTGCCAACCTAAGAAAAAATCACAACCATTTATGGTCACCCGGTACCATTAATGTCAAAACTTTAAGTGTCAAATTCTTTTCATTGAATAAAATTAGATTTTCTTCAAATTAATAATGTACGATCAACGGAAAAATATTGTAACTAACTCGTATGTTAATCGGCCATTAATAATATCTACAATTAACGCATTCGTTAGGGCTCGCCCATTAGAATGTCTCGATTATTAATCGCTCTCATTAACATACTTGTTTGTTAAATAACTATTAATAGATATGTTATAACAAATACGTCCAATTAACATTTTTGTGTATTTTGAAAAATAAGAGTACTTTTTTCTTCAATCATTTTCATATTTTCGAACCTCCTTCCTATAGAAGTAGAATATTTACATTTTTGCAAATGCATTTTTAATTTGAGAAACTGCAGAAGTTTTATGGACAATAAAATGTTCTGATAAATGGATATATGAAGGACACTATAATATTATAAGCAACAAGCAAACGTGATTAATTCTGTCAATCAAACGGTGGTATTGTAACAACGCAAAAACTTTGCTGTATTTTTGTCGGCGGTTTTTGTAATTCCTTTGTTTGATGCAAAACCAGGCGTTTAGTTGGGGCGAATTTTTATAGGTGCCTGGCGTCCGCTTGTCGCACTGTTTCGGGCTAATTAAAATGGCTTGAATTTAGCCGCGTTTTCTGCTCCTTCAAAAATCAAAGCGGGATTCGAGAGCGGTAACTGACAGAAGATACATTTCTAAATGGGCCGTGATTTGACGAATGGAAAGCACGGCTATTGATCGTATGTGAGGATCACATCATCTTTCTCTATTTCGTCTCCTCCACTATTAAGTCATTGTCTATACAGTGTGGCCAAGATAAGGAGGGCCAGTATGGGGATCTCGGTAATGGTAAGAGATACAAATTTGGTTAAATGGGAAGAAAGTTGCGGAATTAAAGGACTAAAAAAATGACGTCCAGAAATCCTTGATATGATTTTTCGTTTTTGAATTATCTCAAAAAACCGAATTTTTGGATTTTCTTTTTTATTTTTTTCTGGCGTTAATATTAAAGTTAGAGCGAAACTGATTAAACTTCTTTATGGCAACTTTTAATGGACTTAATGATTACGTTATCAATTTTTTTATCTGACGTTTCGTCTTCGATAAACCATCATCAACTTCATTTTTTTAAATAAGGTCCTGGTTTTTTGATGCCAAATTTGCAAAGCCCTTGTTACTCTGAATTCAACAATCTACCACATATTATGATTTAATTACGTTTCGAGCTTTTTTTCTGATCATCATCAGAAAATTTTTTAGATACGGACCAGCATTTCTCATAATTTTGTAAAAATAAGTTCATACAGTAAGATAGGCGTTTTTAAATGCCGTTAAAATATTAAAATGCACATCATAATATCATAATTCTGATACATTAATTTAATAAGCAACCAATCACGTAGTAAAGTTTCTTCGAAAATAAAACATTAAAACCATATTCACAATCTCCCCGCATCTTCTCACATGTTCTTCCTTCACCTAAAGATAAATTAAACATAATGTCCTCTAAAGGTGTTTATAGAGTCCCTTGCTATTGTAATGCTGTATACATTGGTGAAACAAGACGTTCAGTAAAAACACGCTGAACTCACTGAACACCAGTGCTGTCTCATATCGGAACTTGTTTCATCGTTACCCCTCGCCGAACACCAACGCGATACCGGCCATAAGATCCTTTTTGGTGAAACTTCCATTATCTGCAAATCCCCAATCTTCTTTGGCAAAAAGATTAGCGAAACTGTTGAGATTTACAAACACTCTAATAACAAAAACAGACGAACGCTTTCCCTTTCTTCTATGTGGAAAGTGCTAATTTCTAAGCCCCAGCCACCGTCACTCAACCGCGACGGTGCTTGCCTATATATTCTCGCCTTTCTCCTTCCGATCGTTAGAAGAGTTTCGCCTCTGGCGTGGCTTACACGTTGAGTTACAGTGCTCTTTTGCTTTCCCTCCTGATGAAGTCCTTTACGGGCGAAACGTTGAGTTCTTCGACCTCAATAATGACACGGTCCAAACCCCGAAGTCGTTTGTTATTTAATGACAATGGTCGTAAAGCTTCCGAAATCAACATTGTAATTGGTAATTTGGGTTGCATAGTTGCTGCGGCAAGTGTAGTCTTGAAGAAATGTCCCAATTTCCTGAAAACATCGTTGTCCCACATTATTAAAAAGAATGAATTATATTTTTGTAATTATTTTACCTAGTTGATTGAATCTGGTTCGTAGTATAAGAACCTAGATATAAAATATATTCTCAAAGCATTAATTTGACAAGATTTATTGAAAAATTATAGATTGAACTGGTAAGTATATAGCTACGGAAAGCTTTCATTTATTTGCTATTTTGAATAATTAGTACATAAATCAACACGTTTATTAAAAACTACAAGTACTGACAATACTGATATTTTAAGTTGTCTCGGTAATTGTTCTCAGTATCCAATTGGTATATGCAGAAATACGAACATTGAACGCAGAGAATTCAGCCCTTGAGTAGGCGTCGCTACCCAAATTGATGGCTTCCAAAAATAAGTTTTGGCCAAGTTGATCTTTATAGGGTCTCATTATGAATCCTCTGGATATTGTAATTCTACACTCTGGGCTTCCATACGTACGAATATAAAGGTATTGTTTGTGAATTGTTTGGAAATTGGGGTTTCCAGTGCAACTTTGAGCATCCCAAGTTTGAGCACCCCAGAAGTAACCGTTTACACCTTCCTCAACTAAAAGCAAAACAGATTTATATCTGAAAATACAAACTCTAAAACCGCTTGATTCAGGTGATAGTAAAGGAAGAACATTTTTAAGGTAATTGTGCTTCTACTTACGTGCCCATGCGGCCACGGTAACTTCACTTTCTGTTTTCAAAGGCTGCAAGTTCGGTGGAGGCAAACAAATGGGACTAACATAATCTGAAAAATATTTAGCTTGTATTTCGCACAAGATCAAGAAAGTAAAACTATATCGACACTACCTACCATTAAATACAACGTCGCTTCCTAAACGAACAAGTGCGATATCATTTACGGAAGAATACGACGAGTGGTAGAATGGATGCAGAATTGCTTGCTCTACTGTCAAGTTCTGCATGCTGCTGGGGCAATCAAATGTTTCGCCACAATTTGCAATTCCTGTTCCTAGTAATACTCTATAGCTAAAAGCATATTTTTGTTTTATTTTGTTTATAGCGCAACAGTGATATTACTTTAACCGTTCACCGTCAAACCAACGGGCTGTAGTCAAAACAAATCGTCTATTTATTAATAATCCACCACAATTTAAATAGTATCCCTCGCGTGAGTTTGACGGAGAGCAAATCAAAGCAGCCAACCATGGATATTCACTTTTTGTATTATCGCTTCTCATTCGACCACAAATTGTTCGGTTTGGAATGTTTGCACTGGAAAACTCTTCCAAATATTTCGGTTCGGAAGCAACTACTATGTCCTGAGTTTTGCAACAAACTAGTAATTCGTCATCAAATCCACACTGATATGTATGGATATGTTCTCTAGCAGCTTTAAAAGCATTTTTAAGTGCTGGACAATTTGTTATACGCACACATCTCCCATCTTTTAATTCCGGTTTTGGCGTTTTGCACAATGAGCCTTCCATTGCGTTCTCTAAAAGAATTAAATGTCTGCAGACCAATAATATTTCTATTTAAGACCAGGCATTACAAACACGGAATCAAAAATGTCAAAATATGGGAGTCATAATTGGAAATGATTTCATACACACCCTTTTGTTTGCGGACGACCAGGTGCTTCTCGCAGAGGATGAAAAAGATATAAACTATATGACCAAAAAACTGGCTGAAGAAATCGAAGAGTGGAGACTTGAAATAAATTTTGGAAAAAACGAATATATGGTGAGAGGCATTGAAATAGAAACAGAAAAGGGAAATATATACAAGTAGCCTACGAATACAAATTCCGTGGAGTAAATTTAGTAGATAACGGGTTAGACGAAACAGATATATTAAATAAGATCAAGAAAGGTAAAGTAGTAACACAACATCTTCACTCGTTGCTTTGGGACAAGGACATAACTAATAAGACTAAAAGACAATTATTTATGACACTTGTGGACAGCTGTTCCACATACGGTTCGGACACATGGACGATCACAAAAAGAATGGAGAAAAGAATCAACGCAATGGAAATAAACTACTGGAGGAGATGTTGTGGAAAAACATGATTCGATAGAGTCAGAAACGAAAAAATTCGTGACGATATGAGTGTAAACTCAACACTATGCGAATAAATAGAAGAACGAAAGCTAATGTGGTACGGGCGTATGAGGAGGATGCCAAACGACAGATTACCGATAAAATGCTGGAAATTGAAACCAGACAGGAGAAGGAGACGTGGCCGACCTAGACTGAAATGGGACGACCAGATTAAATTGCCAATGGAGGGACTAGATCTGGAAGAGGAAACAATATTTGATAAAAAGAAATGGAGAATGGGTTGCGGATAACGGCGAGAAGAAGCTGTATAAAAACTACTTATATACATATATATATACCAATAATATTTTCAATATATATATATATATATACAGTGTGTCCAAGATAAGGAGGGCCAGTATGGGGATCTCGGTAATGGTAAGAGATACAAATTTGGTTAAATGGGAAGAAAGTTGCGCAATTAAAGGACTAAAAAAATGACGTCTAGAAATCCTTGACTTTTCGTTTTTGAATTATCTCAAAAAAACCGAATTTTTGGATTTTTTTTTATTTTTTTCTGGCGTTAATATTAAAGTTAGAGCGAAACTGATTAAACTTCTTTATGGCAACTTTTAATGGACTTAATGATTACGTTATCAATTTTTTTATCCGACGTTTCGTCTTCGAGAAACCATCATCAACTTCATTTTTTTAAATAGGGTCCTGGTTTTTTTATGCCAAATTTGCAAAGCCCTTGTTACTCTAAATTCAACAATGTACCACATATTATGGTTTAATTACGTTTTCTGCTTTTTTCTGATCATCATCAGAAAATTTTTTAGATACGGACCTGCATTTCTCATAGTTTTCTAAAAATAAGTTCATACAGTAAGTTACGCCTTTTTACATGCCGTTAAAATATTTAAATGCATATCATAATGTCATAATTCTGATACATTAATTTAATAAGCAACCAATAACTATTAACAATAAACAGCAAATAAATGAACAAAAGATAGGCAGAGAGAATGAGAAAACGAGCCTTGAAACAATGCAATAGGTATTTAACGTTTTGAAATAGAATAAGAACTTAGAAGATTGGTTCTTGAAGCCTTTCAAAGTATAACGCCAGTATTGATGAATAATGTTTTAGATTCTACAGTTAGATGTTATTTATGCATAGAGAATGATGGCAACCTTTTTGAATACCTTCTGTAAATTTAATACCTATTACATGGTTTCGATGTTTGTTTTGTTATTCTTTCTGTCTATCTTTTGTGTTTTGTGGCAACCTTTGATGACAGTTTTCGAAAAATGTAATTAATGCATGCTGGATAAAACCGTTAGTAATATCTATTAATTTAAGTCTCTGATAGATATAAGATGTAACACATAATACCTCTTTTGATTTGGGACAGTCTACAACAAACTAAATCTGTTCCACTATCTATTTTATCAACACTATGAAATCCGCAAAGTGACCTTCTAATAAATTCCACTGCACTACTACTTCCTGGTTGTAAATACTGCTGCTCTAGCACTGGACATTGGTTCACCAATACGCATTTTCCATTTTCATTATCTGGAGTTTTGCATGGCGAATCTGTTTCTGAAACAAAAACAATTCCATAAAAGTACTTGATATGGCTTTGTGGAAAGAAGAAAAAGTAATTTAGGCACGAGTGGGGTAGAGTTAAAACGCGAGTGAGCGAGCGTTTTAAACCCCGCCAGTGACTTAAGATGCTTTACGCATGCGTATCGTTCAATATTTTATATACGATAGAATCTAAAAAACAAGGTAAATATTAAAAAAAAATTAAAATGTAAATAGGATTACCAGCAACCGGTCGTAATTTTGCGTGTTTTAAAAATTTTAAAACACGTTGCTACTGACAACGTGCCTAATAAAATCTTTTAAACACGTTACTACTGACGACGTAAACTAATGAAATCATGTTATTAAACAGTCGTTTTACAAACTTAAAACTGCCAACTAAAAGGCAATTTTACACACTGTCGTAGATAAAGTAATATTACCCTTTGAATATTTATTTAAGTGAAAATAGTTAATTAAAGGCAATCAAGTACGTTCAATTGTAAGTTGTGTGTATTTGCACTCTTCTGAATATTAAGTTTTATAAAATCGTTATAAATGCATTGGCAATAATTAACTTGTATTTGACAAGTAAGAACTTGTGCTACCAATATGATAAAGCAAAAATAGTAGTGGTGCCAATATACCGCCGACTTGACAATGTAGATGTGAAGTACATAGGTAAGTGAATATTATATAAAGGCAAAGAGTTGAGGGTGGAGAGTGCAGATAAGACAGAGAACGCCTACAATGTGGCCTTTGACATGCCTGACAATTAATAAAAATTTGTATCCGAATATATTAAAAAAAAATACATCCGCAAACCGAGTTTCCAATTCGTGACCTTAATCATAGCAACCCAGTGCTCTACCCTTACACCATACTCACATCGTAGTTACACGGCCGCTTAACGACTACCTATTGATAATAACCCGAATACAAATCTACAAACGCATACAAAGAAAAACGACTAATCTTTACATTAATATTCCATACAAACTGGCTCAGAAACCACCCTGAAGGGTTCGTATTTCTATGAGTCCGACAGTCACCCGCGCCCTAAAAGTTCGATAATAAGTAATTATCGATACACATTTTGAGAAAAATATAGAAAATCGTTTCTTGTGCATTCATCGTTAAGTTTCTCTTGCAATAAATAAAAATACTAGTTCTACGGAGAAAGTTAATCCAACATAAATTGTAGGAAATGTTAGGCCCTTTAAAACGCTGTATCAATTTTTAAGATAGCGTGGATGGGCTCCGAGATATTCGAATAAAAATGCGTTTAACCTTTTTTTAGGATGGCCGCGAACGCTATTTGCATAACCTTCCGACAACTCAACACCACACTCACAGATAGCCCCCCTAATAAACCACAAAAGATCATTCACGGCGGGTAACTGTTGGGCATTTCACCATACCGACTGAACTAAAATGGTCGCCCCCGAAAGGAATACGTCGGCAGAATGTGCCAAGTAAAACCAGCAAACGATTTTTTTAAATAGTGTGTATCTCGTTATGATTCATTATGGGTCTATCGATATGTATCTAGGCCATTGAGGCCTGTGGCTTGATGAATTATCTCCTTCCAATTTTGTCTGCCTTTTTCCTGCTGTTTCCAGTTGTTTATGCCTAGGAATCTTCGGTCTTCTTTCACTTGATTTAACCATCTTAACCTGGATCTTCCTTTTTCTCTTTCGGTAACCAGCTTGCTGAGCAACAGACCAACTCAGAGGAATACGTGTAATAATACTTAACTTCAGTACACACTATGTTGAGATATCGCAGAACTCTAAGATTCGATTTATGCCAGAAATTACCAATCGCCGTTTTGAGTTGCAACCACCACCCTGTTCTTTTTTGACCCTGAAGTTAGGACGAGGTTCTTCCTGAACGTCTTTGCTTGCTGACCGTTAACGATATAGGCTGCCCTCAAGCTTGGAGTGACCACTGTCAACCCAGTTCCAAAAATAGCGGTTGTTAAAAAACTATCGTTCGAGTCTTTTATTTCAACCCGTTAATGGCGACTAAGTGTACGCCTGGTATAATTAGATTGCATGCCTATCATCACCTATGCTTTTACGATGCATGTACTTGTAAGATTATCCGCACCATCCATTTAACAAACCTACATTTTCAGTTCACCTTTATTTGGGTACTACATTTTGTCCGCCTTGTGCCAGGCTGAATAGTTCTGCTGCACTATATATACCTGTCCATCTTCGAATGTTCCTCAGCCATGACATCGTTCTTCGACCAACTCTTCGTCGACCTTCAATCTCTCTGTCCAAGGTGAGTTGCAACCGGCGATATTTCTTCCTTCGAAGAACATGTCCCAAGTAATTATGCAATTTTCCTTATATTGTAAGGTAGTTTTCAGCTACCACTCTACCTTTGCTCTACGTATAATTTCATTGTTAGATAATAGGTCGGTCCATGTTACTCGCAGCATTTTTCTGTATATCCACATTTTGAAGACTTCAAGACAGTTAAGAGAAGCATTCTTGACGATCCATGTCTCTACCCCGTATAACGAAACCGACCAGATGTAATAATAAATCGCGCGCTAGCAGATTTTCATGTTGCGATTGTCATTGCAGAACGGTTTCATTTTCTTAAAGAACATTCAACTATCTCAATTCTCAATTTTATATATTTTCATCTCGGTACGCTATTTGCTATTTGAGACCTTACTTGACTTGCTGCCAGGCCATCAAAATCTAGTTTCTGTAGGGTGTAATTGACATAACGTCTAAGATTAAAGATTAACTAGACACGGGTCTACCCAAAACTGGTATTTGAGAATTTCTTATAACGTTGTGTGTGTTTAATAATCTCCCACTATTTATACTAAATTTTTCTGGTACTCCACCGTGAGATCTCATTCTATTTCCTATGCCCGAAAGAGGCAGTTTCAGCATTCGAACTAGTTCTTTGGAGATTTCTAGGTCGTGTGTGTGTTTAGATAGCTGTTTCCCGTTTAAATAATCATATGAATCATTTTAGTATATTGTATCACAAGGACAAAAAACGAGCATAGCTGCCCGAGTGAGCGAAGCGTTTGACACACAACTATTTATTGTCTAGCGTTAAACAAACAAAAATAGGAAAAACATACTGCTCCACAAATGAACTGGACCATTTGCATATATTGGTGCAATTTTTAAAAATATTTTCCAAAAGGGCAGTCATGGCATTTTTGGTAACTTTTCATGATTGTGTTGCTATAAAAAGCATTTCTTTTCATATTTTGGTTTAAAAAAAACTAAGTCCATTAATAAAATATTATCATTTTAAAATTTTGAATTTTGCCCAAATGTTGATAGCACATTCCATACAAAGTATGCCAAATCGTTGCCAAACATTTTTCAATGTTTCGAAGAGACTCAAAGAACTATTAATTAACCCTTTTTTGTGTTTCCTCTTATTTTTGTGAAATATAGTTTTTTTGTTATAATTTTATTATTTTTTTAATTTTATTTATATGATTTTGTTAATTCTTCAGTTGATATTTGAGGATAGTGCAATTAAATATGCTTAATATGATTATACTATAAAACAAAAGCTTTTATATATATATATATATATATTGTGACGTAATGTAAAAGATACAATTTTCATGGGTGGTCCAGTTCATTTGTGGAGCAGTATATAAGAAACATATCTAATTTTATAAATGCAAATAGAATTTAATAAGAAACTTAGGTAGTAACACGTTTGTTGTTTGTTTTGATTCCAAACTTTGATTTAATCTGACGTTTAATGAAAAATTATGTAAAACGTCAAAGTACGCAAATGAAAGGTAAAGGTGTCTAGATTGTTAAAAACTACAAAATGATGTTATGAGTTTAGCGGCCCAAGAGATGATAAACATTTGGTCATATTTGTAGGGCTAATATGACTCATTTTCACATATGTTAGGCGAAACAAAAATACATCTATTGCCGAACGGTCTTTTCTGAATCCTCTCTTATATTCTCCAACAGCAGACTTCTTATATTCATTTAATTTATTCTTGATCTCACTTGCTAATATTTTGCAGGTGACAACCAGCAGTGTTATTCCCCTGTAGTTCCTGCAATGGGTTTATTTCCTATCTAATACTTCTTCTTCTTCAACTTTCCCTATTGCCTTTACGGCGTCTGGTACGTCCACATGGGTGTAATTCTGGCTTTCGTCCATTTTTGGGGTACTTCCTTGTTTATTGTATTGTATTGTATTGATTCAGTTAGCTGTTCTCTTCGGCATTTGATCATCTCCACTGGTATTTTGTCTTTACCAGGTCTTTCGTTATTCTTATTTTTTATTTCCTTAATCTCTTCGACCGCAGGTTCCTCTATTTTTTCCTTTAGGTTGAGTTGGAGATTTGCATCTACATCACTATCGTTTTCTTTATTGACATTTAATAGTTTCAATAATATTCGGCTAATCTGTGTAGCACTTCTTCCGTTCCTCATCCTGGATTTGCATCTTTGTGTTGGCAATTTTGGTATCTTTACTTGTTGATTACATAATCTCATTACTTTTTATTGTCTATTGTCTCTCTGCTCTAGCTTCTACAAATTTGTTTTGCTTTTCTTGCTCTTACCTTGTATTCGTCTGCGTATTCCTTTGATTGATTCATGGCTTAAACGTTTTTATTTTTACTACTTTATTCTTTTTAGCAATACTTTTTCAGTTTTCGTGATCTATCCATGCAGCATTGGACCGTACCAAATTTAAATTTAATAGTTACTCCAAATGTATACAGATCCTAAAAGGCGCACTTTTTAATTAGTTGCTGTAGCTGGGCCACTTTGTAGATGTTTCGTTATATCTGTTAGATATATTTTATAGTTATTTTTTAATGGGTTTCATTCGCCGATATGAACATTTTTTACATTTTTAAATAAGAGCAGACGAGCGATTTCTCTAGCAGTAAAAGTGTTAAACCGTATAGTCTTTACTAGCTGACCCGGCAAACGTTGTTTTGCCCAAAAATAATTGGTTTCTGAAACCCCGTTTCACCACTATAGAGTTTTAATTTTATGTGATGTCCACCGTCTTGGCCTTAAAAATAAATGCCATTTTCGCAATTAACGTCCCAAAAAACCTCAATAACGACACCCATAACGATTTTTAGACGTATTTACCTCGTTTCACCCTCTAAGGAGTTGATTTTCGGAAAATCACGAAATACGTGTTTGCTTATTTGTTTTTAGGAATACTCCTACGAAGTTTCAAGTCGAAATGTCTATTTAATATTATTTTTTCATACAAAATTGGAACCCTCATTTTACCCCTTTAGGGATTGAATTTCGAAATATCCTTCCTTATTCCTTGTATACATCATAGCTGTGACCTACCCGGCGTTGCCCGGGCATAATATTACGTGAACCTATGCGTGTATGTTTTGAAACATGACTTTTCCATTGTTCTATTCTGGCTTTTCCATCCTGAAAAAAATCGAGTTTTCCACTCCGATTTTCCCATTTTCTTTTCGAAAAGTCATTCAGAAACGAAAACATACGAAATCCCATACAAAAATATCATACAAAATCATCTTTTTGGTTTTCGAAATTTACCGACTCTTCCGGTGGATTTTTTCAAAATTTTCTTTCATACAAACCTTGTCCTCACAATTACGAACACAACAAAAAAAAAATGAGCCAAATCGGGCGAGCCGTTCTCCAGTAATGATGTAACTTACATGCGGCAATTGATTTTTATTTATATAGATGTTCTCAATATTTGTTATTGTAATTGTAATGAATAAAAATTAACCAAAAATTATTATGAATGTTGATAATCACATTTTGTCAATAAAATAATAACTAACCTGATTGTGGAATTATCTGATCGATAATCCAATTGACAAAAGAAGAAACGCGAGTATAAACAGTAGCTGTTGCTCCAAATCTGCTGCAGTCGGGGCCATATCCTACAACTCCTACTTGGAACCAATTAGAGCTATTATCTTTGTAACTGCTCATAAGCGGCCCTCCGGAATCTCCCCCACAAGCATCGCTATTTCCGCTGGCAGCACAAAATTCAGTTTCATGAATTCCCTTTATATAAATCTTTTCCAGACATTCATTCTTTGTCAACACATGTAACGTTGCTTTTAAAAGTATGTCTGATTGAGGACCTGTAAATGGCATTTCATTAACATTCATTTATAAAATAAATTTATTTCAAAATAGTTGGTGGAAAGGTACTGAAGTGGGTGTTATGGGAATAACTAAGACAACAGAATGGGTGCGATTTATTTTTTTTGCAACATTCAAGGAAGCATTTTTTTTAAATAATTTAGTATTGTTAAAAAATGTTACATTTCTATGAATAATAAGACCATTATTATTGCTAAATCTCTAGAATAGTTGCCTGAAAAGAAAAAAATATTAAGAGAAAATTTTGGAAACCCTATGTTCAAATTGTTTAAAAACATACCTTTTTCTGTTGTTCCCCAACCAGCAACGACCACATCTACCTCACTTGTTAAGGCAGGGAAATCTTTAGAAGGTAGACAGATGGGGCGGACGGAATCTGAAAAATATATTTCCCCCTTAGTGTATTATTTTGTATCAAGTACGTGTAATTGACGATGTTATTGCACAGAAAACATTTTTTACAACTGTAATGTACTATTGAAAGCTGACTGAAATTATATTCACTTATAATACCATGAGTAGTCAAAGCTATGTCGACTATTTTTGTAGTGGTATCACGAATGTCCATTGCGCTACGGTACGATTAGGACGAGCGCGCAAGCACGAGCCCTAATTTCAAGCGCAATATACATGAGTAGTGATACCACAGCAAAAATATTCTACTTAACTTTGTCTAAGAATGGTGTTCGAGGGACTCTTCAATGAACCAAACTATTTTTTTAAATGGGTTTTTAGTAAATCTTGTTACTTTTAGAATGCGCCGCCTGTCTTAATTTCGAATTCGAATTGTATTTTCCCGCGCATTGCGTGTCTGGGACATTTGGCCGAGAGAACCTCGATGTGCTTTTATCTGGGGAAAGACGATTGCCGAGACGACGCGTTTTTGTTCGCTGGCAGCTTGAAACGAGCAGTTTAATGACGTAGCAATTCACGAGCTTCGGGGATGTTTTAATAAGGTTTTTGGTTGGTTTTATGTGGTGGTGATATGCAAGCCCTCACGTTGTCATGGCTTTAAGACCTCGAGCACATTAAAAGAAGTTTTTTTCTACGCTTTGGAAGGTTTTGTTAGTGATTGCAACCACGAGCTGTTTTATGTGCCCAAAACCATCATCTGGGGCGAGTAGCTAGACGCGTTAGGGTTCCTGTCTTTGCGTATTCTATTCGGACCTCTTTTCCTTTTCACAGCAAGCTGTACCAGGCAGAATTAATGCCGGTTTTTAATTAGCCGCGCCAGCGAAATTTTTGGGCTCGGTAGCCGCGCTGAATTCGGCGCGCCGCTCATTTGCTTTCATTCCACGGCGACTTTCTGTAGGTCGTGCCAGTCGACGGTGTTAAGCCTTCACGGAGCCGCTCTTCCTGGTCGCCAGCGCCTAATTAGGGCATTAGAAGGATCCGTATTGGGGGGGTTTATTTGACCTCCGGGTTTTGGTACCTCAACCCCGCTGCCGCAGCGCCGTTTTGCTCTGAGAAAACACCACCTACGGACGCAGGAACTTCTCGGCCGAGAGCTCGAAAACCGCATTCAGTTTTCTCCAAAACTGAGCCCCAGGACCTTTTGCAGCTGAGTAGCTTGCTAAGCTGCTTTATTATAACGTGTTGTAAATTGCTGTTTGTGTCGAAAACTGTGAGTATATTAGCACATGTATTATTTAGATTATAGCGATCCTGAAACTTTGATTTATGGTATTTGTGTGTTAACGATTGTAATCTTGTACTGTGACATTTACACGAAATTAAATTATCTTTATTGCCAGTATATAGGGTGAGTTAGTTACGGTTGATTGCAGTTATTTGGAGCTATCTTTTAGGAAGTGTGATATAGCCTGGGTATTGGGTTTACAATTTCTCGTTAGATCACCGGTTGGAAAAAGAGCCATAGGTAGAACGTGGGGGCTCAAACCGGAACTGACCCTCTGGCTGTACAAAACCATGGTTCCACCAATAATCTCATATGGAATAATCGCCTGGTGGCCCAAAATAAAACAAGCAACTGCGATCTACAAAATCAGCAGAATACAATATCTAGCTAATCGGTGCATCACTGGAGCCTTTAAAGGCACCTCAGGACAAGCACTGAATGCTATTTTAAATCTGCTACCTCTGCACATCTTCTTGGAAGGTGAAGCCAGAATGGCAGCTTACAGATTACAAAGTACTGGTCACTGGATGACCACAGCTAATAATCTAGGACATGGCAAGATCATGTCACACATCAACAAACCAATATTAGAAATGGATTCTGATCTTATAATCAAAGCCTATGACTTTGAAAAGAACTTTACTGTACACACAAGTTGGAATCCGGACCAACTACCAACTCCAACAAATAAGAACATCATTTTTTACACTGATGGATCTAAGTTTGAAGGGGGTACAGATTCCGGTGTGTACAGTACCAATCCTAGAACCAACGAAAAAGTCAGTCTAGGAAAGTTTTGTAACATCTTTCAGGCTGAAGTACAAGCTATTAACGTATGCGCAAACATCAACATAGAAAAGAAGCTGCTCAATCGAGACATACACATTCTCTCAGACAGTCAGGCAGCACTGAAAGCGCTAAACGCTTTCAGTACTTCATCGAGACTGGTCAAGAAATGCAAATCCAAACTTCAAACTTTAAGCCAGGAAAATACAGTAAAATTATGCTGGATCCCAGGTCACCAAGGTATTGAAGGAAACGAAAAGGCGGACAAGCTCGCAAAAGAAGCAGCCCGTAATGCAATGACCGGTCCAGAACCTGGTCTAAGCATTCAGAAAAACCAAGCCCGCTCAGCTATTAATGAATGGGTCAATACCGCACACCAACTAAGGTGGAGAAACTACAATCAAGCAACACACTGCAAAAGATTGCTAAAAACTCCGAATCCGCATACCACCAAAACCCTGTTGAGACTGAACAGAACTCGAATCAAGCAAGTAGTCAGTCTACTAACAGGCACTGGAGCATTCAGAAAATTTATGCACAGAATCAATATCTATAGAGATAAACCTGTTTGCAGACTATGCCAAGAGGATGATGAAACAGCCTATCATATCCTCTTTGAATGCCCAGCATTAGAGCGTAAAAGACACCAACTTGGTTGGAGCCTTAACTCTATTGACAACCGCAAGCTAGTAGGGGATATTGCAAGTCTAGTAAAAGATACGGATGTCGGCTTGCTAACTTGAAAACTCCCGACAGTACAAAAAGCCCAAAGGACTCACGTGCGCATGCCAGCAAAAGGCAGTCGTGAAATCTAATCTAATCTAATCTAATCTAGATCACCGGGGTGCATTCGCCGTTACTTCAAAAATTGTTGGCGCTCTGGGCATTCAGTTAACTATTGTTCTACCGTTTCACTTTCATTCTTAAGAACTACACGTCTCCAAAACGCTGAGCTGGCGGCAGGCATTTGCACCTAAGTGTACCTAATTTTTGTCTCCTTGGCAGATCGCCCAAAGTTTAATTTAAAAAGGCCTAACAATCTAACAACAAACCACGCAATTTCTATAGTAACAGAAAACTAAAATTGCTGATATCTAATACCAGGTGACCATAAATGGTTGTGATTTTTGTTCTTAGGTTGGCACTGTTTATGTTGGTGGCACTGTATTGTACACAAACTGACGTAAAACCTAACCTGCTAACCTGGAATTTGACATAAACTTACATTGCCACCAACATAAACAGTGCCAACCTAAGAAAAAAATCACAACCATTTATGGTCACCCGGTAAAACTACATTTGTTTAAAATGGTCACTTGAATACCTTCTAGGAAAATATATCCGCTGATATTTTTTGATTGGTCAATAAACAACAAATTCTGGATTTTCATTGGTCACCTTTTTACAGATGACAGGTGAATTGAATAGTCATTGAAATAAAACGATTCAATATTCAAACTTAATACTACAAAGCAGGTTGTCCCTTTTGGTATTCATGGAAAAGTGACGACTGTAACTTTGTGTTGTTATATTTAAAATTACGCAGACGATCTGACAATCATTGCTGAAACTGAAAAAGAATTAGAAAAAGTCTTAATATCTGGAAACGAGCCTTTGAAGCAAGGAATATGACTATCAACAAATCAAAAAAAGCGGTAATTGCAGTGAGAATGCAGCCAAACAACATAAACATTAGACTAGAAGATGAGCTCTTAACGCAGGTAGAAACCTTCAAGTACCTGGGCTCAACCCTGTGCTTCAAGGGAGACATGGATGGAAAGATTAATAGTAGACTAAGTAATATCACCCTTTCTCTCGCAGTGTTATTACAATTAATATTAAGTTAAATATACCCATTTATTATTAACAAGAAGCAGTATCAGTTACAGCTCCTACTTCTTAATGAAATAAATTAAAATTGACGTATCTCATAACTCAATTTGACACTTTGAATTATGTCATGTGATTTAGTTTTTTAATACCTCGGCTAGTCAGTTTAATAAGCAATGAGAATCCTTGTTCCCAGCTAGATGGGTAAAAGTTCAACTAACAACTTTTTATTGTAGTTAATTACTTTAAAATATAATAATTATTTGACTTCGTTAATTAAATACACTCTTTAGTTACCTACTACACAAAATTGAACTTATACTTCAATTTGTTAGTATCGCTTCAAAGTTTGGTCTGACATTACAAAAATTAAATAGATATTGTCAAAATGTTTAAAAATCCAAACTTGATTTAAATTATACTTCTAAAATGTCTCAATCCAAAAATATAAATTTCAAATTATAATGACCGCAATACGTCGAGTACTCAAATCACTATAAAAATTTAGAAAATTAAGTGATCTAAATTAATTTCTAAATATATAATTACAATTATTTAAATGATTTTCCGCACCAAACTTGCTATATAGTTCTTAATGTTATGAAGAAATGGACACTGACCTTCTGATAGTATCTCTTGTACCTGAGTGGTATCCTTCCTGCTGGATGCTAGTCAGCAAACACCTCCTTGGTAGTTCACGATCAAATAAAAACTCGTTTGCAGATTTTTGACCCATGTTATGTGGACAGACAGTTTAACAGCATACCGCAGATACTCACTTGTACTTTTTTACTGGTTTTGAAGTAAAATACCACTTTAAAGGCCTTCAAACAATCTTTAATTCTATTTTGAATAATACTTGTGACCCGCAGTCAAATTTAATCGTAAAGAATACTATATTGCTATTACGTATCAGATATTCAATTATTATTCTTTACAATTAATGGGAATTTAACCCTTAACGTGATTATTTCTCGCCGATTATAAATTCAAATTATTTTGCCTACTTCATGTAAACAACCACTCTGGTTGCCTAGTACAACCCCACCAGTTAAAACATACAACTTTTATATCACATGATACCCATTGGATATCTGGATATTATTTAAATTACATTCATCATTCATACGGTATGTTGCATCACAACTAGGAATAGCAGCCAGACTCTACCACGCCATAAAAAAAATAATAATCAGGTTAGCGGTTAGCGGGTAGACACTCCTCTGCGATCCCGGCGGAGGACAGGTCTGCTTCAGGAAAGCGATCCTGACCACGCGAGCCTTGGTTCTCCTCTATCTTATAACTCTGGGGAGAACTATGTCCTAACACTAATCTCCCTTACAACCTATTATCCGTTACCTATCCCTAACCCTGTCATAGGGCAGCAGTTAAGTCAGTACTGGGCCGAGGCCATTGAAGAATAACTTCCCTAAGGGCTCGGCAGTAGATACTCTCAGGCGGCAAATGTTCGACAAAGGAACAAAGGGCTAAATACTTCAAAAAGGCGTTAGCTTATTTGGTAAGAGTGAAAGTGTGAAGATTAACTATCCGAGAACTGGGCCAACAAACGAAAGGGCTGGCTGTAAATAACCGAATTCAGGCGTTCCAAAAATGAACAAAATTAAGCCGCGATTAAAGCCAAGTCGTCTTACATCAAAACGCTCTAAGGCGTATTGGGTATCATTAGATGCGTCTTTTAATCAGCGGCACATTCAAAAACCCCGCCGAGCTTGATTAAAAACGCTGCGGCTCAATTACTCTTGAAGCAAGCAAACAAATTCTCACTACCATTCAAAAAGCCAAACGGGGAAAGTCGCAGTGGTGGATTTCGCTTATAAGGAACGCGAATTCGAAAAGCAGAAGATTCCTTTTGGAGATTCCATTCGAGATTCCCTTCGAGAAATCGAGAGTTCGACATTCGATACCTCCCTGGAGTTGGAACCTAGCATCTACTCTGGGGAAGCCGCCGTCACAACTCGACCATCGCCGCCGCTTTTCGCAGCACCTCCCAGCAGCGCCGCCGCCCTCCAGGCCGCTTCAGCCGCTGCCACGCTCTTCGCAGCACCTCCCAGCAGCGCTAATGCCATCCAGGCCGCTCCAGCCGCTGCCACGCTCCTCGCAGCACCTCCCAGCAGCGCCGCCGCACTCCAGGCCGCTTCAGCTGCTGCCACGCTCCTCGAAGCATCCGAGCATCGCCGTCACCCAGACGGCCTCCGCACGTTGCCGCTTCCCATGTCCAAAAGCCCGTAACCATCTAAAGACGTCACCGCCGTCTACGCACACGCCGCCTCCACAGAAGAGGACCGCCGCAAAGCGCCGCCGTCTCCCAGGCCGCTTCAAGCCGCTGACGCCTTTTAGCCCAGTCGCCGTCGCAGCATCCACAAAGAACGCCTGCCGCCGCCACCCCTTGTAGCCGCAAGCTACGAGATTCCAGAATCGCCCCGGAGAAATATTCGAGCGCCCGTCCAGGCCCTCACATCTCCGCTCCGCCGAGGACCGAAGCCCTAACCCCCTGCGTTCGGCTCTACCCGGCCAACTCCTAGAGCTTGCGCCTTCCAGCGCGGCTTCGCCAGAGATCATCAAGAATGAGAAGGATGGACAGCAGACGCCCTGATTCGCCTACCGCCGTCCCCGAGCTCGAGGTTCGCTGCAGCAGCCCGCCCTTGGAGTATGCTGTCGTCAGAAACGTTCTGAACGACCCCAAGGAGCCCCAGCTCCAGATCTGCGTTAGCTGCCTGCGAACCAAAGCATGTTCCGGCCCGACGCCCGACGTCCGGCTCCACCTCACCACCAAGTCGCTCCTAGGAATCCAGGAACTCCGTGCTACGAATAGGACTTCGCCTGATCCCGCGCTCCCAGAGACCGACGCTCCGGCTTCGCCCAGCTCCGCCGAGGATAACCCTGGCCACGGCAATGACGCCTCAAACCTCCGCCGCCGCCCCTTGCTTGCCGCCGAGGTGCATCAACTTGCCTCCAGGGCATCCGAAACGTGGACACCGCCTCGCCCCCAAAGAGCCTCACTAGGACGCGAGCCCCAGGTCTAAGAAGTCCTGGTCGCAGTTCTCCTGCCTCCAGGTCGACCGCCCCCCATCCGCTTCTCACCCATGAAGATGCCCTCCACCGGGCACACTCACGGCATGTTTTATTTTATTTTTTATTTTTCCTTAATATATATTTAGGTTAATTCTATAACTTTCTAAATATTAATTGTAAATAAACACATGCTTAAAACCAATCATGATCTTCTACAGGAGCTCCAACCGCCGTCTTTCGTGGACATCCCTACCATGAGCTAGCTTAGTAAATGGTCGTAAAAAACCATTTTTAACCGTCGCCGCGCCCTCGAGTGTGAGGCCTCTAGCGAGTTGTGTTAATATTAATAAAATTAAAAAATAATAAAATTATTAAAAAAACTATATTTCACAAAAATAAGAGGAAGAACAAAAAAAGAAAATTAACAGTTCTTAGGGTCTCCTCGGTACGTTTAAAAATGTTTGGCAACGATTTGGCATTTGTATGCACTGTGATATCAACATTTGGAAAAAATTCAAAATTTTCAAATGATAATATTTTATTAATGACAGTTTTATTTAAACCAAATTATGAAAAGAAATGCTTTTTATAGTGACACAATCCTGAAAGGTTAACAAAACTGCCATGACTTTTTTTTCGGAATATCAAAGAAAAAATCTGTAAAGTGTTTTACTCAGAACTTCCCTCGCAAGTGGACGTTGTGACACTCAACAATTTTCAAAATCAAAGAAAAATCAGGGTAAAAATATCTTCACGTTTGTAATAATACTAAAACAATAAAACGAAACAATTGGCAATACAAATTGAATGTTTGATTTGCACATGAGCCGTGCTGCAGTGTAAACGTGTTTTATTGTGGTACAGCTTAGTACATTTATAACAATAAAAGCTGCCATTTACACGGGACCAACTCGAAGATATCAACAGGATTATATCCAACACTATCACCGGGCTGTGCAGTGATAAGAATTTCCTATATTCAATTGCTGCAGCTGTATCAGACACGGTGATGGAAAAATTAAATGAGAAATTGAAGGTCCAAGATGACAACATGCTGAAAACGGTTTTATTTAATTTAGAACAGTGTACGCGTAGCAATTCTGTGCGTGTTTTCGGATTCAAAGAAAAAAATAACGAAAATTGTGAGGAATTAGTTAAAGAACTGTTTAAAACAAGGCTCAATGTTGACATTAACAATAGCTATTTTAATCATGTACATCGTGTGGGAGTACTTACACTGTAATTTTTAAAGCTTGAAAAAAGGTAGAAATCAAACTGGAGGGTATTTTTACTTGCCTCTGGAGGTAGATCACGTAATCAGAGGGATAACTGCACACCTTGAGGTATTTATTCGATTCGTTCTACCTTGTTGGGCATTCATGGCATTTTATTCTACTTAAAAACTCCTGAAAGGGCATGATAGTTTTACCTTAAAGGAATTGTATTTTGTAGTTTAAGGTAACTTAGGTGTTTTCCACCTAACCCCTTCCTAAAAGGTACAAATTTTAATGGTTCGAATTACAATAAACAGCCTTTGTAAATAAGCTTTCGCCATAAAAATTATTTTTTTCACTACCTTCTTTGTAAATGATCTTTACACTGTCAAGTGTGAGGGATGTACGCTACATTTACAAAAATTGTTACAGTTTCTATGACAATGTACTTACTTCCCTAGAGAAGTGAATTACTTACATCCCGCATGTATTACAACTGATAAGATGCCATGTCTGCCACTTGGTTAACACGAAAAAAAACCATTGTCGTTAGTACTATTATCCATTTTAATAATCAGAATACAAGCACAAAGATCACAAAACAGCATTTGCAATCGTATTCACGCATTTTTTCCAATAATTTTTCACAGTGCGTTTATAACTGTCAAACAAAACGTCACAGCGCTATAAGGCTACTATAATTTAGCAAATGTCATAATTTTACGCCAGGTTATTACCTACCATTTACTTTACTAAAGGAAATATTGGTAGTAAAAAAAATTATGTAGTTTACACAGGATGTAGGAAGATTTACACTACCTCGAACCTTGCTACCCTCGGTCGCTTCGCTCACTCAGGCATCAAACGGTTCTCGGTAATGTAAATGTTACCTACAGCCCTTGTAAAGTAATATACAATTTTACCTTGATTACTTCGGGTTTTAGGTAAACGTTTATACCTTCAAGAGCAAGATTGTGTACTCCTTCATTTAGGTAGGTTAATACCAGTAAGGTAGTAAAATATTCCATATAAGGTGGTGATTTATACGTAGGATAGTGTAATTTTTAAAGGTTGAAGAAAGTGGAAATTTTAATAGTCCGGGTGACAATAAACAACCTTTATAAATAAGCTTTCACCTTTAAACTAATTTTACTTTAATTATAACTAAATAATTTCCAGAAAAAGGGATTTCGCAGAATAGATTTTGTAATTACTAAAAATACATTTGCATGCAGATTTTCTAATCCTAACCAGTTTGGGATTGGAAACAATCTTTTAAGCACATTTCTTGAAACTTGAAATTTTCAAGATGACGTCAGTAAGTACTCAGGTAATAAAAGGTACCTAAAACCGAGGGTAGATCGGTTTAAATATTCTTTCTTAGCACCACAAGTGCACAAGTTTCGTTGCAATTGCAACAAAACCATCTCCAAAATTTTGCGCTTTGTGTTTTGTGAGTAGTGTACACTTTGTTCAAGGTAAGTTTTTTAAATAGTAATATTCGGGTTATGTATACATGTATAGGTATAACAAATTAAGCGTTTGTAGCAATAATTTTCTGATACGATTGTAAAGAATGTTCGAATGTCATATTTGCCCAAGAAATTTCTACAATTACAATTATTATTACAACACATGCAATTTTCTCATTCCCACGTGAAGAACTGTAATATAGTTTGTCAGATTAATGGCTATTTAAAACCGTATCAACGTGTGTGTTCATTAATTGTACATTGTAAAAAAGACCACAAATCTATTATTAAATTTTACAGAAAACGGATTCGTAATACAAATCCAAAGACTAAGCAAAAAGATTCGGGTTAATTAAACCAATCTGTTGTAGATCAACATGTAAAAAAATTTGAAACTTTTTACCATACTTCAGATAACACTGTTATGTTGACGACGACAACTATGATTTCGCAAAAGAGCATTTTTTTAAATCAATTACTAATTTTTAGATTACAAACAGAATTTGTCAAAAATTTTCAAAAATTAGAAATTCTACAGAAACCCTACAAAATAGAGCGTTAATGCAATAAACACATTTTCTCTAAAATTTTAAGTTAAATAATATACCGGGTGTTCTATTTAAAATAGGAGTTAATACAAAAATCGAAAATAAAACAAAAACACCCATTTTAGAGGAAAATCACCTATCTCACATCAATAAATATAAAAAATCTAATAAAAATGTAAGTTTGAAAAAAACGTTAGAGCCGCTTTTGAAAAAATCAAAAAAAAAACTGGAAAATCATAAGAGTAACATACTTCCGGTTATGCGATTTTCTTCAAAAGCTTGCTGTCGCATCTAGATAGTACACGCAACTTATATATGAAGTTTCAACGCCATACATTTTTTCGTTTTTGAGATATTCTGTTCACAGACACATACACAGACAGACCAATGAGCAAAAACACGTTTTTTGGGTTCAGGGGACTCTAAATATTGGTTTAATAATCACAGAAAAATGACAAAGGAGCGTTTGGAACTACTAATCGAAGCACAAAAACGAGTTGGAAGAGATAAAGCCTGGACCCGAGATGGTAGAGTGTTCGTTAGTGTAAATTCTGTAATAAAACCTTAAAGCCTGGACCCGAGATGGTAGAGTGTTCGTTAGTGTAAATTCTGTAATAAAACCTATAAGTTCAATTGATGATTTACACAATCTCTATGCCCACCTTTTAATTTAATTTTCTTGAAACAATATTATCTGTTTTGAAAGTGAAAATAATTTCATATGTTGTTATGCCGATAAATTGATTATTTTTAGTTTGTTAGGAACGTAACGCTACACACTTTTATTGTGTTTGTAAAAATTTTATATTTAATATAAATATAATATTACTCTACTGTCCTCTATTGGAATGCAGCAAATACTTGCTGCTGTTTGTCTTTGGCATGTAGAATTAACATTTGGCGATAACATTTTCCTTGGACTGTATGTATATATTTTCTACCTTTTTCTTGAAAATAAATATATTATTTGATTTGACTCGGTTACGCAGATCAATTGAATGTTAAATATTTGGCGTGTAGAATTCTCCAAATGCTTTATATCTGGTCTATTGTTTTTGTTTTTTGTAAATAATAATTAATAATATTGTTTTTTCTATAGCACATGTTAAAGTGTGCTTTTATCAACTCAAAACAAAAGGTCAAGTTTTACTTTAACAGCAAGGGTAGATAAAGTAGCACTTTAACATCAAGGATAGATAAAGTAATTTAATTTTCTAACTTTTGTTTAAATTAAATATGACAGCTTCGTATTATCGTAGCAACCCAATCTAGCTGCTGACATTTTGAAATGTGATTGACTGTCCTTATTTTCTTTTGAAATTGTTAAAGTTCTTGCTATAGAAAAAAATATTGTATTATACACGACGATAAAGTTATTTCTATCCACTCTTGAATCATTAACGTCTCGACTTCGTCTCGACGTTAAACGATTCACTCGTGGATAAAATTTAACTTTATCGTCTTGTATAATAAATTACTATTAACTTTTTATTGTGTTAGACAGATAATTATTTGGTTTTGTAAAAGAGGAAAATTTTAGTCAATGTCGTGTTTTTGTTTGTAATGTGGCATAATTTTATTTCATTAATTAACTTTGTATCGTTGGGAATGGCACCGCAGTGAAGATACTAATGTAGTCAGCTGCAGTAGCTACTAATGTTAAAAACTTTAAAATGCGCCCACCTAAACGTACGTTCTATCTTAAATAATTTCAAAAACTTTAAGCAGCACGTATTGTCTTGCCAATACGATTTGATCGTTTGTACCGAAACTTGGTTGACCACAGATATTTCGACCAATGCGATATGTATTAAGGGTTATGACGTTGTGCGTAGAGATAGAGTGACACGTGGAAACGGGGTTGCTTTTTATATTAAGTCACCCAATCTTTTTCCATTTTAGGGAGCAGTTCTGATATTGAACAACTTTGGATACGAATGACATTTAAAAAATGTAAATATGCATTTGGAGTTGTGTACAACTCGCACAGAATATTTTATATGAAACTAGCTGTTACCCGCGACTTCGTTCGCGCGAGGTTCGTTATTTGTGTATTAAATAATGACTAATTATTTTCTGTCATCCCATCCCATCCTATCCCCGTCCCAGTCCCTTTCTCCGTCCCCGTATCCGTACCGTCCTATCTCGTCCCGTCCCGTCCCCTCCCCTTCCATCCCATCTCTTCCTTTTCCGTCCCGTCCCGTCCCGCCCCGTCCCTTCTCGTTCCGTCCCTTCCCTTCCCGTTTAGTCCCGTTCAGTCCCATCCCGTCCCGTCCCCTCCCCTTCCATCCCATCTCATCCCTTCCGTTTCCGTCCCGTCCCGTTCAGTCCCGCCCCGTCCCTTTCCATTCCGTCCCTTCCCGTCTAGTCTTGTCCAGTCCCGTCCCGTCCCCTCCCCTTCTATCTCATCTCTTCCCTTTCCGTCCCGTCCCGTTCCGTCCCGCCCCGTCCCGTCTCGTCCCAACCCTTTCCTTCCCGTCCAATCCAGTCCCGTTCAGTCCCGTCCCGTCCCCTCCCCTTCTATCTCATCTCTTCCCTTTCCGTCCCGTCCCGTTCCGTCCCGCCCCGTCCCGTCTCGTCCCAACCCTTTCCTTCCCGTCCAGTCCAGTCCCGTTCAGTCCAGTCCCGTCCCGTCCCTTCCCTTATGTCATGTTCACCGCCTTGGACTTAAAAATAAATGCCATTTTCGCAATCAACGTCCCAAAAAACCTCAAAAACGACACCCATATCGTATTTTAGGCTTATTTACCCCATTTCACCTACTAAGAGGTTGATTTTCGGAAAATCACGAAATAAGTGTTTGCTTATTTGTTTTTAGGAGTACTTCTATAAAGTTTCAAGTCGAAATGTCTATTTAATATTATTTTTCCATACAAAATTGGAACCCCTATTTTACCCCTTTAGGGGTTGACTTTCGAAATATCCTTCCTCATTCCTTGTATGCATTATAAAGGGAACCTCTGTGCAAAATTTCAGTTTTCTAGGTCCAAGGGTTTGGGCTGGGCGTTGATGAGTGGGTGAGTGAGTCAGGACTTTCAGTTTTATATATATATAGATTTGTAACACTTTGGAAACTACATTCTCAATGATGTTATAGGCGAATAAAGAAACGTTTCTCTTTTCTGACGCCAATATCGACATGGAAAATACGGAAAGCTGTTCTACTTTGCATATGGTTGATTTTCTCGAAAGTCTTGGTTTAAAACAGGTAATTAGCAAACTGTATGTTGCGTGCTATCTCGTAGTATGTAATGTTGTATGTATATATTTTTTTCAACCTAAAGTGTTTTTTTTTAAATTCAAATCTACATCTTTTTTTATATATGGTCGCATGTGCGGTACATTAGAGCTTAGAATTAGCTTTAAGTTTTTCCTCTGCGGGGTTAGGTGCAAGAGCGGCCCAACTATATTTGGTAGCTGTGCTGAATCTCGCCTTGCCTCGTCTGAAAGACGAAGAAAATGTTGTAATCGCAAAAAAATCACCTTTCGTGATTTCTCCAGATCTTCACGTTTCAGGGTCCCTAGATGACTAAAAACAGGTTTTCTCAATTCCGTCTGTCTGTCTGTGTGTGTGTGTGTGTGTGTGTGTGTGTGTGTGTGTGTGTGTGTGTGTGTGTGTGTGTGTCTGTCTGTCTGTCTGTTTGTCTGTCTGTCTGTCTGTCTGTGTGTCTGTCTGTTGGCGGTATAACTCAAAAACTATTTGTCGCAGGAAGACGATATTTTGTATACACATTATATATATACCTGGAATAAAACCGGGAAAATTTCAGACAAATATATACTGGGTGAGCACCTTAAAAAATAAAGTTTTATTTATTTTTGCGTTCATTTTGAAATAGATGGAAGTAATAATTTTCACATAGGTCAGGCTGTATACTTGCCGAAAATAGGACTCAACAGATGCAGGACAATGTCACAAAAGAGTCGAAACGTTTCAACAATAAGACCGTTCCCTTAAATAAGGGGCGCGTCGCACTCATTTCAATTAGGCTCAATGGCGCAGCTAGACTTACCTATGCAGTTACGATCGCTACGCAGGTGCGGTTATTATCGCTATGCAGATGCAGCGGGTTCAAACCCCAGCAAAATATTTTTTTTTAAATTTGCAAATTGATCTAATTCGCGCGAAGGAAGTTCTGAGTAAACCCATGTACAGATTTTTTAAAATTATCAATAAAGGCGATTTATTATTATTACTTTTCAGAACATTTATTATATGTTGTTTACATTTATCATGTATCTGTTGGTGCTCATTTTTGTCAAGGGTATAGCATGAGGTATGTGCAAATTGCTACTGTTATCTACGTATTTTTCAATTAAAACAAAAATAAACAAAATTTTATTTTTTAAGGTTCTCACTCTGTATATATTTGTCCGATATTTTCTCGGTTGCATGACAGGTAGATATATAATCTACATGCAAAATTGAGAAAACCTGTTTTTCGTCATCTAGTCACACTGAAACGTGAAGATCTAAAGAAATATTGGAAGGTGATTTTTCCGTGATTACAATACTTCCTTCGGCTTTTATAATTAGACGAGGGAAATAACAATAATTTTCAAAATTATGTACAAATATCTTAACATTGCTAATAATACTGAAAACGTGAAGGGAAACACTTGGTGGTGCCCATTACATCAATTTTCAAATAAAAAAGTTCTGTAAAGGGCTGGTTCGGGCACGTGATGCGTATGCCGAAATGCAGAGTGCCGCGAGTGATGTTTGACTGGGACCCTGGATATAGTAGAACCAGAGGATGACCTAGGGGCAAATGGTTATGTGCGGTACACCAAGATCTTGAAACAATGAAAGTGAAAAACTGGATGGGCAAAATCAAGGAAAGAAATGTATGGAACCACGTTGCCCAACAGGCTAAAACCCACATAGGGTTGCAACGCCGAAGAGTAAGTAAGTAAGGTAATAATTGTAATACTAAAAAATTTTAAAAATCAAATGAAAGTAGAGATAAAAATATCTTAACGTTCCTAATAATACTAAAACAATAAATGGAAACTCTTGGTAATGCAAATTACATCAATTTTTAAATTAAAGAAAAAATGTCGGTCGTGGGATTTGAACTTTAGCGCCTGAGAATGCGATGTCAACGCCGCCCGTCTGTTGCACGCGGCCTCTTATAACACCTTGCATTTGCCCTTGCGGTTTGATTATACAGGGTGTTTGTAGTGGGCTAGACAGCTCGTAACTTCGTTAATAATAGAGATATCGAAAAGAGCTTGCTTTTGTTTTAAATGCTAGTGCACAATCAGAAATTGACGTAAACCAGTTTAAGCCATGGCTTCCTATTTTCACATAGTGATACACAACTTTGATTTTTAAAATAAAACACCCTGTATATTTTTAGATATTTGAAATCAGCACTGAAATTGCTTTATGATATTATTCTTAAATTTAAATTTTACAACTTATTATTTTTTTAAATTAAAAAAAGCTTTAGCCAAAGTGGATCATGAATTACGCAAAATCACTAACAATCGAACAAGAAATGCAAAACAAACTCCATTTGCTTCTAAAAATTTCTCATGGCCGAATTATAGCACAAAACGTACTAAAACAATTGAAAACCATGTCTTTTTCAATGGAACAATATGAGTTTCATTCAACAGTTGAAAACTACAATAAAAGGGTGTACCATATTCGCCATTTCATTTAGAATTAGCTTTTAAAAAATAAAAATACGTAAAACAATTTAAAATAAATGTTCTGATTAATGAAACTCATATTATTCCATTTAAAAAACATAGTTTTCAATTGTTTTAGTACGTTTGGTGCTATAATTCGGCCATGAGAAACTTTTAGAAGCAAGTGAAGTGGGGTTTGCATTTCTTTTTCAATTCTTAGTGATTTTGTGTAATTCATGGCCCACTTTGACTAAACCTTTTTCTTTTATTTTGAAAAATTATAAGTTCCAAAATTTCAATTTAAGAATGTTATCATAAAGCACTTTCAGTACTGATTTCAAATATCTAAAAATGTACAGGGTGTTCCATTTAAAAAATCAAAGTCTTGTATCACTGAGCACTGAGCAGGAGGCGATGGCTTAAATTGGTTTATGTCAATTTGTAGACTGTGCACTGGCATTTAAAACAAGAAAAGTGTTTTTTTATATATTTATTATTAATGAAGTTATCAGCTGTCTAGCGATACAAACACCCTGTATAGAACACGCTCCTTGTTGACCACTTCTATCTATTTTACAACATTTACCCCGTGTCTGTTTGTTCCCATGTTCGTCAAAAATAATGTTTGAGCTATGTGAAAATTATTACTGTTATCTATTTCTCAGTTAAAGCAAAACTAAACAAATATTTATTTTTTTAATGTGCTCCCCTGTATATTTTAGGTGCAAAATATGCCATTTTTCGTCAGGGAATAACCTGAGCTATGTGCAAACTATTATTTATATATTATTTATATATATCTTACCGAAATTTTCTCGGTTACGTGTTAGGGAGGCATATAATCCGAATGCAAAATATCGGCTACCTCAAACTAATAGTTCTTGAGTTATAGCGGAAACGGACAGACAGACATGTTCTTCGCTTCAACACTGCTTTAACCAATGGAGATTGCAAAGAACAGTGTGTATAAGCAGGAGCATAGTATTAAATTAATTAAAGTACAATCAGCGCATCACTCTCATTATAGGTTTACTGTCATACCTGGTATATCACATCGTTTTGCAAATATTATTTAATTTGAGAAAACGTTTGTTTGCTAAAATACTTTTAAAAACTCTTTAAAAATTTAAAAATCGTATGTTTAAGATGCATTACTTTAGCATTTAGGTTCCACTTATGTCACGAATTATAAACTGTAGAAACCTAAACTGAAAATCCACGCAGTGGTTTTAAATTTAAAATTTAAAAACTAAAAGGTCTTACCAGTAAAACGTACAGGGGTCTTCAGTCGAAGAAGGGCGATATCATTTCGCTTCGTTTTGGTATTGTACAGATCATGCGATATTATTTTATCTATAGTTGCGTTGATAACTTTATCTGCATACTCGATTTTGCCAGTACAGTTAGAAGTCTTGCATTGTCCTGCAGGATAAGGATCAGGATCAGAAGTTATTTTCCAGTCACCCAGTAGCACGCGTATACTGAAAGCAAACAATTTATAGATTCATGATGCAGCAGAATGAAGACTTACGATTCTGCGGTCTGGTTAATAGCACAGTGCGCTGCGGTTAAAACGAATTTTTCGTTTATTAGCGTTCCTGCACACCTAACCCCGTCATACGTTTTATTCTTCGTAGCTACGTATAGCAAAGCAGCCACCCAAGGGTATTCTCCGATTTCGGTTGTGTCACCATTGTAGATCTGATTTAACACGCCTGATCGGCCACATTGTGTTCTCTCTGGAAACTCTCGGGCAATGTAATACTGTAAAACCTTGGTCGGGCCACTGGAAGTACAACACACCAGCGAGTTATAGTTTTTATCTGCACCACAAAGACCGTGTCGTGCAAAAGCTGGGCATTCTGCTTCATATTTACAGTTTCCCTTCGGGTAACTTGGACACTCGGTTCCTGGCTCTGAGATAAATACAAATATTAGAAAGTTAGTTGCAGTTTTCAATCAACGCAAATTTTTTACAATATAAAGTAGTTCTTTTAAAACATATGATGGCAAATGCAAAACCACATGCGATAAGTTAAGAGTACTTCAAGTTGGCGTTTAGCTTATCCTGAAATAATAGGCACAGATTGCTACATAGAAAAGACAAAAACAGTTTGACTGATTATCGTAAGCTATTTTATAAATGGTGAAAGATTCGCTTGCTTTGTAAAATTATATTTAAAATATCGACGCTTCTGTAGCCATTCTCCATTTGCATTTCTGTCATTCAAAAGTAAAATTTACTTGTGCAAAATAGAAAACAGGAACTGTAAAACAGCTATACAGGAAGATACAATTTTTGATCTTTCATTCAAGACATCATTGAGCTATTTCTGAAGTTTTCTTTTTGAGAATAAGTGTTTTCTAACAAATTTCAAGCGTTTGTTACTTAGGGCGAAATTTCCAATAGCAAATTTCCACACAAATAGCGCACATATAGTTTAGGCATTGTAAGACAGATTTCAGGTTGTGAACATGGCTGTACAGTAACTATGGCTAGCTTTGAATAACATGCAATGGGCACGAATGGCTGAAAATTTAAACTTTGCAAATGCGAAATTTATAATACGGTGACAGTGGATGATTATTATTAAAGCGCGGATTTCTAGCTCTTTTGCTTCATGTAATAATTAATAGCTGAACAGAAACGTTTAAAATGAAATACGAATTATGAAGAAAACAATGGTTTCAGAATATTTATTTTTAGGTTGAAAAAGAATATTTTTCGGCAACCATCTTAAAAGTCATTACTAATACTAAAATCTATCACTGAAGTAGACGTTTCTCTTACTGTTATAACATTTATATTATTTATTTTCCAGGAAATTTGATTTTTAATTGAAGTTAGTGCGTTAAGGAAAACCATTTTTGTCTTCCTTCGACAATTTTAGGATACTCGGGCCTCACACTGAAAATCGTTAGGAGTTATTTTTGAGAAAAAAACATTTTTTGTAATTTTTACATTAAGAAAATTTTTATTTGTAATTTTTGCGACATTTTGTAGGGTATTTGGGGCATCTCCGAAAATCGTTTGAAGTAACTCTTGAGAAAAATTTTATTTGTCATTTTTACGACATTTTGTTTTTATAGATGTTTTATAAGAATCAGCTAAATAGTTTAATTATCGCGTTCAACACAAAACTGTTTTATAATAAGAAGCTATTTTGAAAGGCTAGTATTAAAAAATTTAAATATGACAAAATAAACTGCTGGACAAAATTATCGCATCAGAAAAAAAGTTCATAAAGGTCTCTAATATTTTCAGAACAGATGCAGTTGTTTCAATTTGTTATTGTAAAGTGTATTTGGTCCATCTGAGCAACTAAACACCAAACCGAAACAATTGCATCGAGTGGAGGGAAAAATCTCAATAATGTCAAATTGCTCCCATGTATCAGTTTGCCTTTACAGCGTGCAGAAACTAAATTTAATGCCGGTACTTTGGTTTTTTTTTTTGCAAAATTGGAGAACAACGTTATGTTTCGAAAGTTAATGCAAGCAGAGCCATCGTGTATGCTGAGTTAGGGTTAAGCCAGCGAAATATTTCAGATCGTCTCGGGGTGAACCAATCTACTGTCTCCCGAGTATTGAGACGATTCAGGGATACTGGAAATAACACAAGAAGAAGAGGGCAAGGACGTCCAAGATGTACCTACCCAAGAAAGGGACGACCGTTTTATCAGCTTGGCTGTCTCTCGAGATCGATTTCAAACTAGCAATTAGCTTAGGGATGAGATACGAAAGGCGAAGAAGAACGACATCATTAAAAATTGTAAATACTTTAAGTATCTAGGCGTCACCATTACAGAGTCAGGAAAAAGCGATTTAGACATAAAGAATAAAATAAACCAGGGCCGACGAACAATCCAACAGCTTAACTCAGTGCTATGGAGTTGAAAAATATCCAAGCAAAATAAGAAAACCATCTGTAAGACAATAATTGAAAGCATCGTAACATATGGATGTAAAACATGGGAGCTAAACAAGAGTAACAGACCCCGACTATGTGCCATGGAAATAGACTTTTGGAGGAGGTCAGCTAGAGTTTCAAGTATACAACACATCAGGAATGAAACAATTCGAGAGACTATGGGAGTTCAGGAAACCATAGTGGACACCACCGAAACGAAAAGCCACATCTGGTATGGACACTTAAAACGTATGCCAGAAAATAGATGGCCCAAGAAAATCTGGGACTGGCAACCTCCAGAAAGAAGAAAAGACCACAAAGAAGCTGGTATCAAGATGTGCTAGAAGCAATGTAAGCACGAGGCCTGAAAGATGATGATTGGAATGACAGACGGGCCTGGCGAATGGGAAGCGAGAGACGGCGTCAACCGTAACATAGCTCGCATTATACAGGGTGTCCCTGAAAAGAAGGTCAATCCATTAACCACATATTCCTTGAGCAAAAATAAATCGAAAAATCTGTGATAGATTTTATTAATTTTTTGGCCATGCGTTTGTACCAGTAAACCGCAGCTTTTTGAAGAATAAACCCTAATTTCTAAAATTACAGGGTGTTTAAAAACTTAATCGAATAAATTATCCATCCATATTTTTTTAACCCCCTGTATAATCACTAACAATTTTTTTGAATAGTTACTTTAATTTAAAAGCTATTTTATCTCTTACAAAATTTTAGTTGGGTAAACGGTTTAGCCACAAAAAAATATTTTCTAAAATTCTACAAGCCTGAAAACGATTTTATTTTCGGGTAAACTACCCTTTTTGTTTATGATACGGCAAAATGTTATTAAGAAAAGTTGTTCAGAATGAGAAATTATGGCCGAATACAAAATTGTAGAAAGATCTGTCGACTTAGATTAAACCGTTATTTATTAGATTAAACAAATTGCATTTATTAAAAATGACGGTTAAATCTAAGTCGACAGATCTTTCTGAAATTTTGTATTGAACCATAAATTTTCATTCTGAATAACTTTTCTTAATAATATTTTGCCGTATCATAAACAAAAAGGGTACTTCACCAGAAAATGAAATAGTTTTCAGGGTTGTAGAAATTTAGAAAATATTTTTTGTGGCTAAACCGTTTACCCAACTAAAATTTTGTAAGAGATAAAATAGCTTCTAAATTAAAGTAACTATTCAGAAAAAAAATTGGTAGTGATTATACAGGGGGTTAAAAAACATGGATGTATAATTTATTGCGACGAAGTTTTTTAACACCCTGTAATTTTCGAAATTAGGGTTTATTCTTCAAAAATCTGTGGTTTACTGGTAGAAACGCATACGCAAAAAATGAATAAAATCTATCAAAGATTTTTCGACTTATTTGACAAAATTTAAAAAAGTTAATCGTTTTTAAAGCCGTCTAGCGGCTAAACTAAGCAACTTTGTATATAGGAATATCTGGTTAATGAATTGACCTCCTTTTCAGGGACACCCTGTATATATATAAACAGGGTGTTTCATTAATAATTGGAAATATTTTAACTGTAGAATCCTGAGCTCAAAATATTAATATTTAACCCAAATTACTTAGATAAAATGTGTATCCTTACTGAGATACAGGGTGTTTTATTTAAAAATTTAAAAATAAGTTTTCCCCATTATTTTAAAACTATTTGACGTATCCGTATCATATTTGGCATGAAGTGTAGACACTGTAAACCATGCTAAATTATGTTAAATAAACGTTTCTGGCTACTACCAGAGGCGTACGACAGGGGCAAGTGAGTGATTGACTCTTCCCAAATTCTACGCCACTGGCGGAATTGCCACTTTAGTACAATTTTTCGATTCTCTAATACCAATAATGTAAATAACATACTCTTCCTTCGTAACGATAGAGTCATTATTTTTCGAGATATTTAAAGTTAAACATAAAGCTGAACAGTTAGTTTGATTTTAATGTGTATTAAATATGTCGGTGTTTTTACTTCTTTTTACGATAAAGGAAGTATTGGATTCACCCGAAAAATTCGAAATTGAGTTTTCAACAGATCTTCACGTTTTAGAGTCCCCTGAACCCAAAAAACATATTTTTTTCATTGGTCTGTGTGTCTGTCTGCCTGTGAACAGAATATCTCAAAAACGAAAAGAGGTATGGCGTTGAAACTTCATATATAAGTTTTGTGTACTCTGCAGATGCGACAGCAATCTTTTCAAGAAATTCGCATAACCGAAAGTAGGTGTTTACTCTTGCGATTTTTCAGTTTTTTTAGATTTTTTCAAAAACGGCTCTAACGATTTTTTTCAAACTTTAAATTTTTATTAAATTTTTAATGTGCATTGACGTGAGATAGGTGATTTTCCAGTTGAATACTTCTAAAGTGGGTTTCTTTTGGTTTTCTTTTCTATTTTTTCTATTAACTCCTATTTTAAATAGAACACCCGGTATATTATTACATTTTTGAATTCTGTTTAAAATTTTAGAAAAAATTTGTCTCTTCAACTAACACTCTATTTTGTACCGTTTTTGTAGAATTCGTAATTTTTGAAAATTTTTTACAAATGCTTAAAAATTAAAAATTAAATTTTTAACTAATTATAAGATTACTGTAAAAGGAAGTTGTGTGAGTGTATCACACCAGATTTTTTGTCATAAGATTGCATTTATTACGCAAATGAAACTTTAATCCGTATTAACAAAAAACATAATGTTATTTATTAAAATTTCTTGAAACGAATAGATGCATTCAACATAAAAAGAAATTGTGGTTCTGAAAAACACCATTTTGTTATAATTTAAATAAAAGATCAATTTTAATATCACACATTTTGTCTAAGTGATTTGGGTTAAATATTAATATTTTGAGCCCAGGATTCTACAGTTAAAATATTTCCAATTATTAATGAAACACCCTGTATATACAATGGAAGAATGGGAACATGTCATTTTTACAGATCAGTCCCGTGTCACTCTACATTCGCCAGATGGGCGCCAAAAAGTATGGAGAAGCAGAGAAGAACGTTATTTAGAATGCACCATGGTTCCAAGGCTCGCCTTTGAATGAAACTCCATAATGGTGTGGGGAGGCATATCAGTAACGGCACGTACCGAGCTGCACATCATTACCACGGAAACATTGACTGGTGCAAGGTATGTGGAGGACATTTTAGAACAGTATGTGGTATGCTTCGCGCCTTTTATTGGGGAAGAGTTTCTCCTTTTACAAGATAACACCAGGTCTCACTTTGCTCGCGTCCTCGGAGACTAGGAGACTACCTGGTAGAAGTTGGCATTAATATTTTGCATATGCCAGCTAAACGCCCTTATATTAATGTTATAGAACATGTATGGGACATGCTAAAAAAACGCTTCCGAGCTCGTGTACATTGTCCCACAACTTTAAGGGAGCTGGAAATGGCTCTCCGAGAGGAATGGGAAACCGTTTCCCAGGAATACATTGTCCGTGTGATTCAGTCAATGCCTTGAAGGCTCAACGAAATAGTGAGAGCGAGAGGAGGCGTGACATGCTATTAAAATAATCTGTGTACAGTTTTCTTTGTGTTTTTTGTTTAAAATTTGGCTGTTTATTATTGTTCAGGTTTTAAGATAATTATTGTAAAGTTTTTCTGTTTTTCCTCAATACGCAATAAATTTCCACAAATTTTTTATAATAGTCTTTTTTACTATATCGAAGCTCTAACACCCTTATATTAATATGAAACATTTAGTTTTTAGAACATTTTTTTTGTGATATGATAATTTTACATGATTTTTGAGGCTTGCCTATAAATTCTCACTTTTCTTTTTCCGATAGTCAGTCGAGTTTCGCCTCTGACGTGGTTAACACGTTGAGTTACCGTGCTCTTCTGTCCCTTCCCTTTGCAAAGAGTTTCGCCTCTGGCGTGGTTAACACGTTGAGTTACCGTGCTCTTTTGCTTTTTTCCTCCTGATGAAGCCCCTTACGAAAGTGGGCAAAACGTTGAGTTCTTCGATCTCAATCATGACACGGTCCAATCCCGGAAGTCGTTTGTTACTTATATGATAATTTTGTCCAGTAGTTTATAACAAGTTTTAAAATAATTTGTTTGATAGTATTTTGTAGCACTTACAATGATTAAATTAATCCATTCAAAAGTGGTTATCTGATTTCCAATGTGTTAATATTTGAATAATAATTTATTATTTATTTTAGTGATAAAAATTTACTCAATATTGTAATAAAAATGAAAAAAAATATTTAATAATAAAATTTAACAGCTTGAATTACCTACAGATTGTCCGAAATATGTTTTGAACTTAGATACCTAGGAAATTAATAAGTGCGACAAGGAAGACACAAACAAAATGAGTAGCAGGTCAAAGATAGAATGTAATCATGGCTAGGTAAATTTTTAAATTAAAATTAAGTCAATGAAACAAACGAACACTTCTGCAAATATTTTATCGGTCATTAAGAGTATAGAATGAGGTTTAAATAATTAAAATAATTATGTGGATAGGTAACGTTGTGCATTTCGACAGCAAGCGGATTATGCATTCACAAGGCGAACGTGATTTAAAAAACTATTTAGTTGCAGTAAGCAATAACATTAGGTTGTGCATTTTCTGTATATTATGTATTATATTAGATAAATTCCCCACTTTACATGTTTAATTTCTTTCTGCATTTTTGTATCAGTTATGAATGATAATTATAATTAATCATTTATTTTCAATAATAATAATAATAATAATAATAATTACCCACGGACCCCACATAATTTGCGGGTGTTTTCTTTATGGTGGGAGTTTTTAGTCCGAAAGTTTTTTATCCGGGGGGGTTTTTAGCCCGGGGGTTTTTATCCGGGGGGTTTTTAGTCCGGAGGTTTTTTGTCCGGGGGTCTTATGTCCGGGGATTTTTGTGCAGGTGTTTTTTGTCCGGGGACGGAGCAAGTGGGCATCCTAATTTTCTAAATAGTGAGGCCACAACAGAATTCATTATATTTTTTGACAGAATATTCGATTTCATGAATTCTAGATATATTTTTGGGAAGGGTTATAAGGCACCCCTCACTTTAGCCAATAGAAAATTATGGGAAAACGTTTTTTCAGAAACTGAAAATTATATACGTAGATTAACAGTTGCTGGATATAGTATTTTACAACATGCACGAAAAACATTTGCTTTAGGTTTCTTAATTAACATTTGCAGTTTCAGAAATATAGCACTGAATCTGTTTAGTAAAGTCGATAATCCTATAATATACCTTATAACATACAAATGCTCCCTAGACCATTTAGAGTTATATTTTTTTGTATACGTGCTCACGGAGGATGGAACAACAATTTCAATACTTTACAATTTAAGAGGACTTTACGCAAATTGCTTTTTCAAAATAGCGTTCAGGCAAGCGTAAATTCAAACTACGTCGTCGATAATAATTTCGAAATAACCCCAGTGTTTGAGTTTTGCAACCATAAGCGCTCCCTTGTAGAAGTCGAATATAATGACATCTATCTCGACAGCGATTTAACCGCAATTATATCGGTTATTGGCTAAACTACGCTTACTTCTTTTTATAATTAGAAATATATTGAAAAGAAATTCTTGCGGTCATTTCCAAAATATGTTGATTGCCGAATCATAAGTGCAAGATCACACTTAGGGCCGGTTGCAAAAAGCAATGTTAAGTCTGGTGTGAGCTAACATCGCGTCAAAGTGAACAAAAACGAATCAAATTTTGTTTACTAATGTATTAGTTACCATAAAGATTTGAGATTTGATTCGTTTTTGTTCACTTTGACGTCGCGTTAGCTAACGCCAGACTTAACATTGCTTTCTACAACCGGCCCTTACTCTGTTGACATAAATAAACATTCAACATTTACGATGTTTGTATTAAGAGGGAAATTGTACTATCCTTCAGAGAGTATATTTCAAATAGTAAAATATTCAGAGAAGGCATTCAAGGCGAAAATTATTTTAAACTTTATGGTTAAAGACAATTTTAAAAGAAAAATTTTTGCAATTGTTTTACAACATTTTATAACAAAATTTAATATATTTCAGCCGCCACATCCTATAATCGATATGCATGGAATTCAAATCATTCGACACATTTTGCAAGTACATATGCTAATATTAGAATTGATACTCATGCAAAAAGAAAACTGTGCAGTTGTTATGTAAAAAATCGACAATTCGCCAAAAATTAGACAAAACTATTTTCCATTAAAGGTTGGATTACAGTCGCGCATTTCTTAACCCAAAGGGCATTCGAAGGAACTCATAGTGAAAATCTGAGGTAACAAACCCTGTTTTCGAAACTTAGTCCTTATCGACAGGCACCTGATAAAACCCAAAAGCAAGGTCAAAAGCCGTAAAATATGTGTTGCCTCCCAAACGGTCCAACTGGTCATCTACACTGAGTAGAACTTTTAGCTCTCTTGTTTCAAGTTCGAATTCCAACAGAAGTCTGCCTTTAGGAGGGAAAGCGTAGCGTCTGCCGCTCTCTGAATACGTCTATGTTTGTACATTAATATTTTTATGGCGAATTATCAAAAAGAATATGAATTACACTACGAGCCAGATTAGTTGTAAACGTTCTTGAATTGATGCCAGTACGAATATGTAAATATGCTGAAGTAATTTGCATATTAATACGCATTAAATTAATTCAGGCTACGTCATAATACATAGAAGCAGAAGCAAAACAAATAGTGTCCTCAGGGTTTATAATTATAAAAGAGAAATTGCGTTAGTTCCACACTTCCTCAACTAATTTTATTGCATTCAACGTTTAGAAACTTCTTACCAGTAGGCTGTCCGTAAGTAATTCCAATTACCGATGTAATACACAAAAACTTGAGCAATAACATGATCGCTTTCTTAAAAAGTAATACTGCACAGAATAACAGCTGAAAACCTGTTGCAGAAGGTCGTTCTGCAGCTACACTCGTCATTTTACAATATAAATGTCAGAGGTTATCAATCCGCGTCCTTGAAAATGTTTCTCATGGGTACAGAAACCTAGAACAGCTTGTTTAGAAACACAGTTTATGCTTTTTGGGGTATATAATTTTTGCCCTTAACTTATGTACGCCCTTTTGCAAAGATTGCCTGGTGATTTGTTTATAACATACATTACAGTTGATGTATTTCTATCTTCCATCTGCTACTTTTATAGGAGAGAAATATAAATTTTGCAGGAGCTATAATCTTTAAGTTGAAGTTTTTAAGGTATCAAATACTAAAATAATTTTTTATTTTGGCAAATAAACATTTGCAATCAACTGTTAAATTAATTTCAAATAGTCTGAGGATGTAAAAGCATCTAGGTATGTAAAAATACCAGCGGAGTGAATAAGAGTTTTAGGTGAAACACATTTAACAGCTTTACTCTCACATACACACCCAATAGGTTTGTATTTCGATCTCTGCAAATAAATAATCTCTGTCAATATTTTTTATTTCAGAATTACTGATGATTCAAGTTAATGTTGGAAGCAAAATCCATTATATTTCTATTAAACGATAGTACTCAAATAGCTTCATAAACCTATCGCTCGCAAGAAATCCGAGAATTAACACATATTGACAAACTCAAATAAATAAAGTTAATATGAGAGTACTAAGCTAATTTCTTCAAAAATAAAATTTATAATCTGTTTTAATAGTGTTTAACATCAGAAAATTAAGAATTTAGTTGTTTGCAAAAATCTACTAGGTCATTTTTAATAAATACAATTTTAACGGTTTATTTTAAGCAGGTAGATCTTCCTGAAATTTTGCATATGACCATAGTTTATCATTCTGAACAACTTAAAACTTTGCCGTATCATGAACAGAAAGGGCAGTTTACCTGAATATGCTGTATATACTAGCGAGATGCCTGTTCTTCGTGCGGGCCGCAAACGTTTGTTTTTTTTTTTCTAAATCTTAAATTAATTCTAGTTTCATTCTCCCACTCACACAATACGCTAAACCAACAAAGCTGCAATACAATATTGTAGGCTTTTATGCTTCATATACCCCCTGGAAATGTGTATGTAATTGTCGTTTCCCTTAGTAGATTGATAAAACTATGGTTGTAGTATAATAAGAAAACATTTAAAAAAGATATGTATAAATTAAACGTTGTATTCATAAATTACAGAAAGATACGCGTTTCCACCACCTCGGGGTGGAATTTCTCCTCTCATTATTCTAAACTGAGCTCACGGAAAAAAATATCAATAAAATTTACCTTTTATACATTTTACTTTTACTCCCTTTTTACCACTTTAACATTGAAATTAAAAAAAAACCTTTAAATCACTTTTTAAAGATTATAAAAAGATATACCGGGTGACAATGAGACCAGAGACATGCCTCTATCTCCGTTACTTATGAATGAATTTGTGTGAAATTTGACACAAGGTTACTAGACATAATTTCGGATTGACATACACATATAATCAAAATGGTCGACTTCCGGTTTCACCGGAAATAACATTAACTTGATTTTTTAAATAGATCATCCTATATATTTTATGTTTTTTGCAATCTATGATAGTAGTGTAGCTAGGGGCGTTCTGGGACACTTTTTGGCGGGAAATTCAAATTCTGTGCGGGGTGGTCTAGCGGTAAGAGTGGCAGATTCGCGATCAGCGGCCTCGGGTTCAAACCCCGGGCTAGGCAAGTTTTTTTTTATTTGCTTAGATGGTGACGTCATTTTCTGCGAATCTGGACCGGATGTTGAGGTGGCGTCATTTCTCGAATTTTGCATCAGATGGGAGTTTGAGAATGTAGACAGGTCCATTCTTGCAGGATGTTGTTATCAGTAAATAGAACAATGACATCCATTGTTTTAAAATCAGCACGAAATTCGAGAACAATGAAACTATTGTTGTCTGGAGATTAAATGTGCAAAGCTGGTAAAAATTGAACAATGAAAGCCATTGTTGAGAAATCTGCACGATAATTGGACAATGAAGCCATTGTTGTCTGGGGAGAATTTTTGCTGACAGCCACTATAATATAGGTAAGAAAGAGGGGTTGGGCTGCTATTCAACTACCCTGTTTCAACTACCTGTTTGAGAAAATGTGCAAGGTTGCTAAAAAATAAACCGAATTAATTGTGGTCTAATAGTATATATCGAATTATTTCCAGCTAAAAAGATGCAATATAAAAATCCAAACCATTTTAAATAACTTGTTAGGTTTTTGTTTTATTACGCGTTCGACGAGATGTATGTCTGGATATTTAACTCGAATAGGTCGATTGGAAGCATCTTTTAGTAGATAGGTAATGTGTTCGATCCCACTGGAGGACTGTTTAAGCGGTAGACAGTATATAACATAATACAAAAGTGTTGCGGTCTTAGAGACATTGTAAGCAAAGTAAATATTAAGTGTTTTTTCCAATACTTTATTAAATACACAGTCTCGAAAATTGAGCCGATAGTTATATATTTTACTTTGCTGTTGGATTTATGTACAGCACCCCCTCGCTTTAGAAATAAGCAAGTTCCTAAAGAAATATTATGATGCTGTAGAGATTTACACGTTACAGGTGTGTATAAAAATTACGTATTTATTAAATATTACTGTTAACAAAGCTGTTAAACGTATGATACAGGCAGTTATTAATTAGAGTGGTGGTTTAATTTTATCATTGGAATTTCGGTTTCTTACAACGGTATTTGTAAATCATTCGTAAAAGTAGTCCACCGATACACATTTATTTACGTTATGCATGTGCAGACTTGCTTGTTATGCAAGGTCGTTGACTTATCGTATGCAGTGTAGGAAATGTTATCATATGACTTTGTCAGCACGCCATAAAAGTTGGTGTTTGTAGTATAAGACATCCGCAAGCTAATTCGGTAAAGAGGTGGAAAAATACTTAAAGAAAATATTAGCAGATAATACATTTGAAAAATCTGCACGACTAATACTCAACATTATTACAATTACATGCTAAAGACTGCAGACAAAAAGTAAGATATCAAAATTTTAAAATAAAACCCAGAGAATAAGAATTAAATAAAGCCAAGTCAAAGCTATTAGATCACGGCAATATATTAATAAAAAACCAAGTTCCTAAAGAAATATTATTATGGTGTAGATATTTACAGGTTACAGTTCGGTGTATAAAATTACGTATTTATTAAATATTACTGTTAACAAAGCTGTTAAACGTATGATACAGGCAGTTATTAATTACTTAATAAAACAAATGTCCTATATCCGGTATTCATGGTTTATGTCTTAATCTGATTTTAATAGTCGATTAGAGTTGAATAACTAAGGTTATTACAATGCTAAAGACTGTGCGCAAAATGTAAGATATCAAAATTTAAAATAAAACCCAGAGAATAAGAATTAAATAAAATAAAGCCATTAGATCACTGCAATCACTACAATAATAAGGATGCTATACTCAATGGTGAGGGACAGTTTCATTTTTGCTGGAGAAAAACATCTAGATTGGTTAAAAATCAGATGTATAAGAGAAAATCTCAACTTGTTTAAAAACATTTTGTAACTAAACAATCACATTTAAAATTCTGTAAATAAAGCTAAAATTAGAAGGAGACGCAGACTATAAAAAATACGTGTCAATACTTGTGGATGTGAGCGTCTAGGGAATGTGCAAGGTTGCTAAAAATAAACCGGATGTGAGTCATTGTCTGTAAATGCCAAACTTGTCAGAACCTGCCTGCCTGTCTGCTGCGTAATTAAACAACGAAGCCATTGTTTGAGAAATGTGCAAGGTTGCAAAAATAAACCGGTTGTCTGGAGTTCAGCACAGGTCAGCGCGGAGTCTGCGCGGAAGTCTGCGCGATGGTTTGGCGGGAAATTCAAATTCTGTGTAGGTTTTGGCGGTAAATTTAAATTCTGCGTGTTGTCTGGGGTTTCTGCACAGGTCAGCGTGAGGGTCTGCGCGAGGGTGTTTGCGCATGCTTGGCGGTAAAATCAAATTCTGTGCAGGTTTGGCGGGAAATTTAAATTCTGTTCAGTTTTTGGCGGGAAATTCAAATTATGCTCAGGTCTTACAGGTAAACAGATAGGTAGACAGGCAAACAGTCAGACAGGCAGTATGGTTTATGTCTGAATCTGATTGTAATAGTCGATTAGAGTCGAATAACTAAGGTTATTACAGTGCTAACAACTGTGCTCAAAAATTTTAAAATAAAACCCAGAGAATAAGAATTAAATTAAATAAATCCGAGTAAAAGCTATTAGATCACTGCAATACTCTAATTAATAAGGATGGTGAGGGACAGTATAATTTTGAACTTATCTAGATTGGTTAAAAATCAGATGTATAAGAGAAAATCTCAAACAAAAACATTTTGTCAGACAAATTCCTGTCTAGACCTGCGCATGTGAGTCATCGTCTGGGAATGTGCAAGGTTGCTAAAAATAAACCGGCTGTCTGAGGTTTCTGCGTAGGTCTTGGCGCGAATCTGCGCGGAGGTTTGGCGGAAAATTCAAATTCTGCGTAGGTTTGGGCGGGAAATTCAAATTCTGTCTAGGTTTTGGCGGAAATTCAAATTCTACTCAGTTTTTGACGGTAAATTTTAAATAATGATCAGGTGTTTGGCGGGAAATCTGGGAATGTACAAGGTTGCTAATAAATGTATGGGGCCTTTACACCAGATGTAGTTAATGACCTCCATTATCAGTGTCTATAAATTTGGTAGACAGACAGACAGGCAGACCGACAGGCAGGCAGGCAGACAGACAGACAGACAGACAGACAGACAGACAGACAGACAGACAGACAGACAGACAGACAGACAGACAGGTAGGCAGACAGACAGACAGACAGACAGACAGACAGACAGACAGACAGACAGACAGACAGACAGGTAGGCAGACAGACAGACAGACAGGCAGATAGACAGACAGACAGACAGACAGACAGACAGACAGACAGACAGACAGACAGACAGACAGGTAGGCAGACAGACAGATAGACAGGTAGGCAGACAGACAGACAGACAGACAGACAGACAGACAGGCAGACAGGCAGGCAGACAAACAGACAGATAGACAGGCAGGCAAGCAGGTAGGCAGACAGGCGAGCAGGCACGCAGGTAGGCAGGCAGACAGGCAGGTAGGCAGACAGACAGACAGACAGACAGGCCGACAGACAGGCAGACATTCTTAACACCATTTATTGTACAGATTGTGAGCAGTAATAGAAATAGGTGTGAGAGAGATACCTGTACCAGTTAAGTATAAGTGTCCAAAATGTAAAGGGGAAACCGATCAAGAAGGACGAAAATGTATTGCTTGCACATTGCACGAACATGTGAAAGAAAACAGTGGTGGTAAACATTATCCTCAATCATATTTCAGACAATTCTAGCGAATAACTGAACTCAGCTTGGTGGACGCTATCGTCATGAATTTGATTCTTATATATACATCTAACAATTCTGATATCTATCATTTGATAAGAAACTGTTGACGTGTGAATTAGTTTGAATCTGTCAGTCTCTCTAACTGGCTGTCTAGCTGTCTAGCTGTCTACCTGTCTACCTGTCTACCAGTCTACCTGTCTACCTGTCTAGCTGTCTACCTGTCTAGCTGTCTACCTGTCTAGCTGTCTACCTGTCTAGCTGTTTACCTGTCTAGCTGTCTACCTGTCTACCAGTCTACCAGTCTACCAGTCTACCAGTCTGGCTGTCTACCGCTTACATACTTGTGACAATAATGAAAACGAATGTAGCGACAGAACTTATTAAAACTAAAAATATTATAAGACAGAAAGTTCGAGCTCTTAAGGAGGGTAAGTTGGTGCAACAACAGCTCCTTGGTAAATTTTTTAAACCTGTTACCGAACAAATACAAAGTGTTGCAAAAGAAATCAATACAAAAGAGAATCCTCCATCACAATTTAAGCCTTTCAAATTGAAAAAGAAAGAGAAAGTTAAATACAATTATGATGATAATCTTAAAAGAAAAACTAAATACGATTATGACGCGGATGACGATGATGAATATATCAATATATCAAATCCTCCAACTAAATACGATTATGACGCGGATGATGACGATGATGAATATATCAATATATCAAATCCTCCAATTAAATACGATTATGACGCGGATGATGACGATGATGAATATATCAATATATCAAATCCTCCAAAACTAGAATTATTTACACCAAAACCGGCTGATGAAGTATTGTGTGAATCCTCCGAAGATGAACCTAATACAACTATAGCAAACAAATTTCAGCCGCAAGCTATAAGTTCTTTCTTAGAACAGTATGACGAACTTCCTAGGAAATATGTAAGCACTTATCTTATAGAAAGACCAAATCTAGGGAGGTATGGAATTAGATATGATTTTGATAAAAACCAATTTTATTTTGGTGGAGATGAGTTAGATATAAAGGGATCAGATATAATTGTTAAAAATGTGCACTATGAAGGTACGCCTGGTTTGTACGAATTACTATTTAAAAACGATCCTCAAATAACTCCAACGCTGACAGATAGAGCAAATTATATTGATATCATAAACAGAACAAATGCAGCGCATAGAAATTTTGATAAAAATGATCAGAAGGTAGGTTTCAACCAAGCGAAATACAAGAAATTTATAAAATCTAACCTGTCATCATCACCCACGCCATCATCGATATCGTTAAGGACTACTGGTAAAGGTATGCAGCAAGTTAGCAATAAACCGTTGGATTATGTTTACTGGGATGATCCGAACGAATTAGTTGATCGATTAAAGTTACTGTATGCCTCTCAAGCATCTGGCCATACAAATCATAGAAATGAAATTGTTAGTATAATAGAAGAGTTAAAAGAGGCAGGAATAATTGAATAAATCCAGTTCGGAAACAGCACGAAGAGATCCTCCAGACAGAGATGACAACAACACCTCTACCACAATAATTAACTAGTGTATAACATATATTTGTAATAATTTTATACATGTACATTAGACAAATAAAATACAATTATATTTACAATTGTCGTTTTATTACACCATCGTGCCCATAAAACCGTTGCAGGAACAGCTGTCTACCTGTCTAGCTGTCTGTCTGTCTGTCTGTCTGCCTGTCTGTCTGTCTGCATGTCTGTCTGTCTGTCTGCCTGTCGGTCTGCCTGTCTGTCTGTCTGTCTGTCTGCCTGCCTGCCTGTCTGTCTGTCTGTCTGTCTGTCTGTCTGTCTGTCTGTCTGTCTGTCTGCCTACCTGTCTGTCTGTCTGCCTACCTGTCTGTCTGTCTGTCTGCCTACCTGTCTGTCTGTCTGTCTGTCTGTCTGTCTGTCTGTCTGTCTGTCTGTCTGTCTGTCTGTCTATCTGTCTGTCTGCCTGCCTGTCTGTCTGTCTACCAAATTTATAGACACTGATAATGGAGGTCATTAACTACATCTGGTGTAAAGGCCCCATACATTTTAGCAACCTTGTACACTCCCAGATTTTTCCACTGACTATAATTTGAATTTCCCGCCAAACCTGCACAGAATTTGATTTTACCGCCAAACCCTCGCGCAGACCTGCGCATAAACACCCTAGCGCAGACGCTCACGCTGACCTGTGCAGAAACCCCAGACAACACGCAGAATTTAAATTTCCCGCCAAAACCCTGATCATAATTTAAATTTACCGTCAAAACCTGAGTGTAATTTAAATTTACCGCCAAAACCTACGCAGAATTTTGAATTTCCCGCCAAACCATCGCGCAGACTCCCGCGCTGACTTGTGCAGAAACTCCAGACAACCGGTTTATTTTTGCAACCTTGCACATTTCTCAAACAATGGCTTCGTTGTTTAATTGGGCAGCAGTTGGCAGGCAGGTTCTGACAAGTTTGGCATTTACAGACAATGACTCACATCCGGTTTATTTTTAGCAACCTTGCACATTCCCTAGACTCTCACATCCACAAGTATTGACACGTATTTTCTATAGTCTGCGCCTCCTTCTAATTTTAGCTTTATTTACACAATTTTAAATGTGATTGTTTAGTTACAAAATGTTTTTAAAAGTTTGAGATTTTCTCTTATACATCTGATTTTTAACCAATCTAGATGTTTTTCTCCAGCAAAAATGAAACTGTCCCTCACCATTGAGTATAGCATCCTTATTAATTAGAGTATTTTTTTACTAATATATTGCAGTGATCTTTTACTTGGCTTTATTTAATTCTTATTCTCTGGGTTTTATTTTAAAATTTTGATATCTTACCTTTTTGCGCACAGTCTTTAGCATTGTAATAACCTTAGTTATTCGACTATTAAAATCAGATAAACCATGAATACCGGATATAGGACAATTGAGTAATTAATAACTGCCTGTATCATGCGTTTAACAACTTTGTTAATTCAATTTTAGATTAATATTACTGTCTGTTTATATCTTCTATTCGTCAGATATCTCTGCTAGAACTATGCTCGTTGCAACCAAAAACTGGACTACCGTTGTAAGAAATCGAAATTCCAATGATAAAACTACAGCACCACTCCTTTTAGGAACAATATTTTAAGCTGCTTTTTATTTTTGAAAAATGTAGTTAAAACATACAGTGCTGTGGCGTCGGATTCGTACCATTCTTAAAGGTGCTAACACAAGAACAAAGAAGGTGTTTGTTTTTGCGATATGCGGAAGTTGTCGAATCGGATAAACTGAAAAATGCTGACGATTATTTTATCGCTCCTTCTGCTGTTTGAGACTCCACTTCATACCATTTTTTTAGTGCTGGAATGTGTATTGGCTAAAACTACATCAAACTTTTTAATCTGGAAGAGTATTTTTTACTAATATATATTGCTGTTCGATATTTGACAAGGCCCGGTTTACAAGTTTTCTGTCTGTCAGCAGTGCTTTCGAACCTATCGAATCTAAAATTTGGTAAAAGAACACAATATTAAATGGTACTGTTGCTAATATCCAAAATTTTTAACTACGAACTGTAACCTGTAAATCTCTACGAGAATTACTCTCAATGTCTCTAAGACCCCAACACTTTTGTATTATGTTAAATACTGTCTACCGCTTAAACAGTCCTCCAGCGGGATCGAACACATTACCTATCTACTAAAAGATGCTTCCAATCGGCCTATTCGAGTTAAATATCCAGACATACATCTCGTTAAACGCGTAATAAAACAAAAACCTAACAAGGTATTTAAAATGGTTTGGGTTTTCATATTGCATCTTTTAGCTGGAAATAATTCGATATATACTATTAGACCACAATTAATTCGGTTTATTTTTTGCAACCTTGCATATTTCTCAAACAATGGCTTCATTGTTTAATTGGGCAGCAGGCAGGCAGGCAAAATTAGACTCTTAACCTCAAAATTCATCGTGAAAATCTTGTAAAAATTAGACTTTTACCTCCAAAATGTATCGTGAGAATCTTGTAAAAATTTCAAAATTAGACTTTTAACAGCGTCAGCAAAAATTTTCAAACAAAGACAGCATTCAATTTAGCAGTTGTGCTGATTTTTTCTCAAACAATGGCTTTCATTGTTAAATTTTTACCAGCTTTGCACATTCTAATCTCCAGACAACAATGGCTTTATTGTCCAATTTCGTGCTGATTTTCCCCGGCTAGACCCGTGTTTTGTTTTGGCGCGAATCGTCCCACAGCCACAGTGTATCGAGTGCGGTCGGTGGAGGTGCACGGGGCTCGCGCACCGAATAGTGAAATATTACACCCCGTTGCATAAAAGAGCCTCTTTTCATAGCGTATTTGTGCTACTTTTCCATAAGAGACAATGCTAAGCCACAGTGTATCGAGTGCGGTCGGTGAAGGTGCACGGGCTCGCGCACCGAATAGTGAAATATTACACGCCGTTGCATAAAAGGACCCCTTTTCATAGCGTATTTGTGCTACTTTTCCATAAGAAACAATGCTGAATTCGTTTAATTCGGATAGAAATCACTTTTTCCCATTTAAAAACATGTAAATATGCAAATATTTAAGCGATGAATCCATATTACTCAAACAAAATACTTTAATATACTTTTACAATGCAAAGGTTCTGACTAAAATTGAGACACCTTTACGAAGGTGTTGAGGTTACCTAGACGCATCGGTAAGCCGAGCCTGCAAAACTCGCAGTTGTGTTGTTATTGGTAACTTTAGTTCTCGACTTCGTTGGTTGGTCGGTTGTATTAGTATCTGAGTAACTCGTTAGACAACAACAGAGACTACTAAATTTCAATTTAATACAGGTGGAGCTAGGCATATACTTTTACACGTGTTAAATTTAAATTTGCCACCAAAATCTAGTAACTACTCTAGGGACTTCATCTAGTTACATAAACTTTTTAAGGAACACCGTGTATGTTGGTAACACTGCTCTGTAGACAGAGATAGACATATACCTTTACATGTATTAGAGAGAGATGGACTATTTTCACGCCGTGACGTCAGAGGTGAGGAGGTGCGGTCCCAGAACCGGCCTATTACCTCTACTTGTAAACAATTTTACCATGTCTTACAAGCCTTTTCAGAGTTATTTTGTAGTTTTTTCGTGTAGTTGTATGGTGGGTATTGCATTATCGAATAGATGTTTTATGATCTGCATATATGTCATCAAATGCTATTCAGAGTTAAATGCTACCGTGAACCCTTCCATAATCGATAAATATCATGGTGTGGCTGGTTACATTAATTGTTTTTCTAGATTAGTTGGTGTACTACCTGAATGTGGTTCAAGGTGCTATTATTATTATTATTATTATTACAACAACTGTAGAGTAGAGGACATGGCCTACGAAGCTCTGATTACAAACAGTACTCACAAGGTGTAACTCTAAATAATAATTACATACCTATAACAACTTATATATAGGTCTAACATTAAATTACAGATAATAATCTAATTGCCTATTAGAATTGTTAACCAAAACCGAAAGAAGGTGTCTATTCAGTTTTTGAAAGTATTGATATCAGGAGCGTCGGCGATATTTGCAGGTATGCTGTTCCAGGTATGAAATACTCTGTTTACAATAAATGCTCTTCTAAAAGTTCTTGAGAACCCTCTTTTAAAGTTTAAAGAGTAGCCTTTGAGACGGTCATCGGTATGAAGTTTCTAGAGAGAACTAACATCACAAGAAAACAGTGCGCGACAAGTTATAATTAAGTAACTTCGAGAGCGTCTCATTTCGAAAGTAGTTAAATGTTTAACTTGAAGCCGTTCATAGTAAGTATGATGGTCGCAAGCGACCATATGGTAAACGAGTTACTCTCAGCTGTACATTTTCCAATGAATTTATGTCTGTAATAAGTTCTTGCCGAACAGAACCAGAAAATTCCGGAATAAGACGAACGTCTGTACAATATATTTTGGCAACTGTAGTGGGAGAGCCGTTCCTAAATGCTTTATGCAGTATATATGTTACCGGAAATGTATGTAATCCGTCATTATATAGAATTCCTAGGAAATGTATATAATGCCTAAAATCGTCAGGAAATGTGTGAAATAAATGTTATTATACACATTTCCTAGGAATTTTATACATTTCCTAACCTGGAATCGAAAATGTGTTAAATTAGGGATGTCATGTCGGTAGGTTAGGTTAGGTTACTAGCACTAACAAATCGTCACACTGCTAAGGAAAATCTCAGTTCATCTGTGATTTATTTTTCATTCATTCGCAAATTCTACAGTATAATGTTGATTTTCATACATTTCCTAGTACCATTTAGGAATTGCATACAATGCCTAGGAAATGCACACATTAAAGAACCTTTGATTAATTATTTTACACATTTCCTAAATTGGCTCGGCATTATATACATTTCCTAGGAATTGTATACAATTCCTAGGTTTCATACATTTCCTGTAACATATACAAAAGATTGCTTTTTATACACTTCTGAAATGTGTTCAAACCGTGATAGATCGGTGATAATTGTTACGCCTAGACCGGTAGCAGTAGTTGTGCGGTAAAGTGAATGTCAGTACTTTCGGTTCCTGAAACAGCGTTTTTTTTTTACATTCGCCCTCATGTGTATAATGTGAACATATCAAAGCTTGCTAGCGCAAACAAATAAAATAAGTAATTAATGTATTTGCCCATGCAAACTACCGGGAATTAATTAACTGTCTAATACTCACCTTTTCAAACATGTGTTTTCCCAGAATTGCGATACGTGGAAGCTATCCAAGAAAAAATGTTTATGGCTGTGTTGGCAGCCAAATGGTGTGTTGGGAAACGATCTAATTTTATTTTTTATTTAATTTTGTTTACTATACGCCAGCGTAGAGTTGTTGATGGTATACAATTACTTAATACTGTATCAATATGGGCTTATTTGAAAACGTTATTCCGAAAAGACTACAATATTTTAAATTTCGCGAAAGAGTTTTGTCCAAAAATATTATTTTCACCTGTCGAATTGTTTAGCAAGTCATGAATGACAAAGGCTACAATCAGTGTAATACAAATGACATCTACATAAAAGTGATGCAACTGATACCGAAATTGAAGCAAGTTGAAAAGGACTAAGAATGGAATTAAAATTACCTGAATAGTATATGAATTAGATATGGAGGATGAATTCTAAGTATTGGATAATATTCTCTCCGTGCGATTCTACATTAAAAACCGAGCAATAAAGTCTCATGCCAATTTACTAGATGAGGAGTTACTGGAAATCTGAAGTTGTATTCGGATCTAACCATCTAACAAATAAGCCGTGAGGGGTTGCTAGATCCCCATCGAGCACCTTCCTAGGTGGCGGATAGGGGAATGCCTCACATATGAATGTGGTGCCGAGGTAATGAAATACTCAGGGTGCATCAATCAACACTAGTAAAAAAGGTTTACCGGGGTCGATTGATTGTCATGGAAGGGTTTGATAAATTAGTTAGTCCAGAAATAATGGAATTGATTTGTGGTTGGTAGCGGAAGAATAGTGAACCACCGATCAACAGTAGCGCCCATAATCCAAGCATGGCGTTTATAAATGGAATCTCCTTCTACAAATCATGAACAATTTCGAGTCTCAAACCAATACGACCCCAGGTGGGCAAAGTTTAGCAAACCTGAGCAAGCCTGATTTACGGACCTTAGATTTCAGAGTCACAGTCCCACTCGCGGTTCAGGAGGGGGCAGAAAAGTGACTAACCTACTTTAAATAATTCCTCATAGCAACACATGGCATCAAGAGGATGAGAACAGACAGCCATCTAGGCGAACTAGAACAATAACTTAAAGATAAAAAATGGGATATCACAAGCTTATGCGCGACAAGAGTTCAAAGATACAAAAAGACTACTCTTAATAAATATGGAAGGAGTTGCAGCCTTCCTCATAAATCGGAAAATAAAATAACTAAATACTATGCAGTTTTCGAAAAAGTTATACATCTAACAATAAAATTAAACAACAGATGCACCATTCAACTGATACATTAGTACGCACCAACAATCACTGCGGACGAACGACTATATGAGAATACTATACATGCTAGAACACTTTTTCTTGGTCCGATCATATCTACAAGGAATCAAAAATTATGCTCGTCAAAACACTTGTTTTGTAGATATTCCTGTATGCTGCTGAGACAACCATAAAGGAAAGTAATAAAAGAAGAATAGACGCGTTCAAAATGCTTCTCTGGCGTAGAATGTTATGCATACCATGGACTGCTCATAAAAAGAATACAAAGCCAAAAAAAAAAAAAGAAAACGCCTCTCAAGCATCGTGTGCACTAAGAAGCTTGTATTCTTGGGCCATATTGCTAGAAGAACTGACAACCTTAAGAAAAATGTTGTTCAAGGAAAATCACATGGCAAAAAATGGGGGCTTTGAGAGGGTTGAAATGCAGAATGCAAAATGAACCGCAAGACATCAATCATGATGTAATGAGAGAGAGAAAGAGAGAGAGAACACTACTTTTTACATCAATACTGGAAACTTAACGCTAAAATAGGAAGAAAACACTTATATAAGTGTTTTAAAAAGGCGTTTTATCCACGCAAGATTGTTTAAATGCGAGAACCAAGTTCGAGCATTTAATTTTATTTAGTGGATAAAGCGCAACTAAAACATGAAGACAATATAACGTCTTTTCCAACAATAAATAAATAAATATCTAAAAAACATAAATTTTGTATTGAGCGGCTTGAAAAGTCATAGTGACAATTTTGAAAGTACCTGTGATTCGTGTTATACGTTTAGCAGCACTAACGTGTATTGTCGGTCTATGTCAAATTCCAGGTTAGGAGGTTAGGTGTTGTTTGTTATTTGACACAGACTGACGCAAAACTTAACCTGCAAATTTTAAATTTGACGTAGCTTGACAGTGTTATCAACAATGCAGTAGTAGGTGAAATCTCACTAGTGAATTATGGGGTCATGGTTTTTTATCTCACTGGATAAAGGGCCACTTTAAAGGTCTAAAATCGATCTACTAATAGCCTTGTAACTAGGAGGTGTTAGATAAACATATAAAAAGACGTTGTTACAGTACTGAATCAATTCAACACTGGAAGCGATTACACATTAATTTGAAGCAACATTGAAATAAACACAAAACTGGAAAGGAAAAAAGTTCTCCAACAAAGAAAACTACTATAAAGAACTAGAAAAGAAGCTAGTATTACTGGCGGCACTACAACATAAAAATATAGATGAAATGACATACAAAATAACAAAAGAGATACAAAAGGTAAGAAAATAAATCTGTAGTAAAATAGTAAATCGAAGAGAAACTAAACCGAAGTCAGAAACAATGAAGCAAATACAACAAAGAAAATGAACAAATAAGGACTTGCCAGAGTGTAACACTATAGACACTGCAGTAAAGAAAAGGAACATAAGAGCAGACTTAGAGCTTACAAAACTAAACAAATCCGGGAGACGATCCGAGCTCAACAAATTCTGCAAATAAAAAATCAACAGGGAACTACAGGGATAAATAAAACAGAATCTGCTACGAAAATACATAAATTTAATAAATAACTATACACATCAAATATATAGAGTTCCTATATAATATAAGAGTTGAGACAACACAAATGTCAGCGACCATTTTTGTTCCGAAAATAAATGATACTATACAAGGCCAGAGTTGTCTTTCTTAGTATGTGTCACCTATGAATTTAATTACTTGTCACTTTGACAATCTCAAAAAATGCATAATTTAAAGCATTTATCACAACTGCACTGGTAGGCATCTAGTACGGATTCTATATAGGTAATCTTTGATATAGAGTTGAGACATCCGAAATAGGCACAGCATTGGATTTTAGTTTTCCTTTGCCACCAAGACGCAATTTTTCCCAGCGAGTCTAGTTCTACTTGTGAGTGTTCAGTTTATATTTTTGAGCTGTTCTGCTCTTTGCTTCTCGTTTTTGGAAATGTGTGTCAATGGAAATAAAGCCCCGTTCGAATCTACTTTTGAAGCGAAGAATGTAACAGCCCATCATTTCAAAAACTGTAGAAAAATAATTATTTGGGTAACTAATTTTTAAGAAAATTCCATATACATACCTACAACTCTGCAAGATATGCTATTTAAAGAACTATTGTCAGGTAGAAATGGAACATATGCATATTAATACAGTTCCATCAATCAGTGTTAGGTCTAAAGGCAAATAAAAATTTGTCAAATGTGACATTCTCAGAACTGGTTTATACAGTGAGGTTGTAAAGTTTGGAATAAATTCAGTATTTCCTAACATGTACGTTTCCGGCTAAAACGCTCGGACCCGTCGATTTTTATTTTTATTTGAGCATTTTTTGAAATAAAATGCATACATACAGAATGTCCCGTGTATGAGGTATGCCGTTATCGATGTTTTTTTTAAATGGGAACCCCCTTTTTTTATTACGGAATCTGAAAGAACGCATCTTTTTACTTACGGTAAGCTGATTTTTGAGTATAGATCAGATGATCAAAAATTAAGAAAACATTTAAAAATTCCAAAATACTGAGTTTAGTAATTTCTAAAACAACTAAATTAAATGTACAAATTGTGCACCGTTGTCTGCCTGACAGTAACTAAGACGACCGATATGTTTTTTGTTGATTGCTGTCATTGATAAAAGCGTAAAATCACACTTCTTTAAATCAAATTTAATTTTTTTTTCTTAATTTTTGGTAATGTGACCTATACCCAAAAATTACCTTACCGTAAGTAATAAGATGCGTTCTTTCAGATTCCGTAATAAAAAAAGGGATTTCTATTTAAAAAAAACCATCGGTAACGCCATACCTCATACACGGGACACCCTGTATGTATGCATTTTATTTCAGAAAATGCTCAAATAAAAATAAAAATCGACGGGTGCGAGCGTTTTAGCCGGAAACGTACATGTTAGGAAATACTGAATTTATTCCAAACTTTACGACCTCACTGTATATAGTAACTATAGGAGTTAACTTTGGCGCAACTTCAGACGAAACTGCGCATGCGCAGTGGATTACAACCAATCAGCATCTTTTCCCGACTTGGCTCAACTCTTATAATATTTAGGAACTCTACAAATATACAGCTTACAGATTCTAGATTGAAGCGAGTTGAAAATCGGAACTAATGTTAGAATCTAGTAATTTCCAAGTTTTATATTGGTAACATTTTTAACATCTATCATATTGATATTAAATTGTTAATCTTATTTAAGCTAAATGACACAATAAATCAGAGGCGTACTCAACATTGTGGTATGGCGCATTTCAAAGCAGAATTAACAACACACACAAAATAGCAACAATAAGAAAATAACAGAATTAACAAAAGCAACAGCAACAGCAATTTTAATACTTTAAAACACAAAGAATCTATCATACGACGTTAGTCACTGCGCAAACGAAACCCCTCTACCCACCGCTACTGATTACTTGTCATTTAAAATATAACCAAACTTTGTATGTTTGACAATTACTTCTTTCCACATATTGTCAATTCAGTGAAATCAAATATGATCCCTCGCGAAGAGCCCTGCTATCGAGCTCCTCCAATAGCCGTAGAGTTCCTATATGTACTAAGAGTTGAGCACAAATCAACCACTAATATAGGGATTTCTCCCATAGTAAGCTTGTATATAGAGTCCCTGTATATAGGTTACTAAGAGTTGGGCAAACAGCGGGATACATTTTGATTGGTTTGGATCATTTTTTACAAGGCATGTGTGATAAATGTGGCCTTTTTACATATTTTGCAACATGTTACGACTGATAGTTTCACTCATGCAATTCCAAATTGTAACTAAATTGACAGGTGACACCAGCGCCTTCTGACTGGTGCGCCAATCTCTAACAATTATTTGATTTGACGGATGCATAAATGATAGCGTGTAAAGCCAGAGTTGTTTTCCTTAGTATGTGTCATATTGATGAATTTAGTTGCTTGTCAGTTGGACATTTTGAATAAATGGTAAATTTCTAGTTATTTACAAGTGAGGAACAAATAAAATATTCAACAATACACGCAAGGTAACAGGTTTTACTGGCTCAAGAAGGTGTTTGGCTCGCCTGCGGCTCTCCAGTCATATCCTTCTATTCGCCAGTAAAAACCCTCTTACCAAGCTAGTAATGTTAAATACTATAACTTGCCTAGTAAGTTTATTAATTAAATATATTTTTGCTTAACTATATACTTGAAAATTTGACTACCTAACATATTATCTTGGCCTGCTATATTGTTAATTGCATCAACGGTATAAAAAAAGTCATCAATATTCTCATTATCAGTTTCACAACATACAATCGACCCTTTATTCTTGCATCTTTTGCACAGCAGGTAACACACATTCACTCGTCTCCCACATATTCTGGTTCTGCACATGATTACTTCGAAAGCAAGAAATGAACCCTGCTTTCATTGGAAATATTTGATAGACTAATGATAAACTAGTATGCACCAATGGGTTGACGAAAACCCTCACCACACCAACCATCAAGTTCGGTTCGGCGTTAATGTATGGGCTGGAATTATCGGCAATATCCTAATTTCATCAAATTTTTAGATGATTTAGGAAACACGTTATTAGATTATTAGCTCTATGAAGAAATATATGGTTTCAAAGAAATGGACATCGCCTATTGGGGTATTCAAATATCACAAAGGGTGGACCGCGAATTTCCAGAACGATGGATTGGTCGTGTTGGTCTAGTTGTTTGGTTTCCGAGAAGCTCATACTTAAGTTGTCTTTATTTTTTCTCGTGGGGTACTTTAAAACCATTTGTGTATTAGGAAGGGATTAATACTCAGGAGCAACTTATGCAACAAAGAAATGTCAGACAGTACAGAATTCCCTCCAAAATATCTTCCAGAACTTCTATCCCCCCCCCCCCCCGAAGGAAACACTGTAGATGACTAAATCTATGTTGCAGCAAGAATAAATTCAATTTAATTCTATACGTATAATAGTTAGAAACCCCAAAATTGTGCGGGTGAGTAATTACGTTATTGCCACTGTTGTTCTTGATTGAAATAGTGAAACACCGTTAAAAATTCTATAGTAGTGCGTCTTGCCATGCAGTTTTTGGCCTTTTCATCAGAAGAGATATAAACTATATAAATATAGTGATTGTATTTTACAAAATTATGTCAATGCAGACGTTGACTGCATATGTAGCTGACGGATAAATTTAAATAAAAGCTACTTTCTGACGCAATCTCGAGATATAATCTTATGTCGGTGTACAATTAGCTAAATTTGATATTGTTTATTATATCCCTCGCATAAGGCGATGGAAGCATAGTAATCGTGGCAAAATTACCTTCCGAGATTTCTTCAGATCTTCACGTTTCAGGATCCTTATATGACGAAAAACATGTTCTCTCAATTCCATCTATCTGTCTGGCTGGCTGTCTGTCTGACTGGCTGTCTGTCCGTCTGTCTGTTGCTCGGTGTGTCTGTCTGTCTGTCCGTCTGTTGGCGGTATAGCTCAAAAACTAATACCTGTTGTAGCAAGACAATATTTTGCATGCAGACTACATGTTTACCTTGTACGAAATCAAATATAATACTGGGAAAATAATTACAGGGAAAGCAACTTGAAAAATAAAATTGATGTTTTAAAAGCGATGACCTTTCCTTGTTCCTACAAAGAAATGCATGTACCTTTATGATGACTCTATACCCATAAATGATGTTTTAAGAAAACAAAAATTATAGGGTGCACTTGTTTTCCGTAACTGCTGTTATAGGAAATAAACAAATAAAATGTATCGATGTAGGTTTCCTGCCATGGTGCCCAGTTAAATACTAAAATAGGAAGAACGTAATGCAATTATACTAATTAGTTTATGACTTGAAAGATAATGACGAATATTAATTAATTATGTCGTAAAAAGTAGTGTTATGCAAACACAATGATAGAAACGGAAGAGAAATGTTTATTCTAAGAAATAATTAAAAATGTTAATATGCGCAAATTTTTTATTACTAAGGTAATTTATATATTTTACTTCTCATACTTCTTAAGTAACCGATATACAACGACCAGTAAAGATAAACTGTTGCAAATTAGCCAAGGCTGTGCGATACTACAGTTAGTTAGTATATTAGTGGTATAAATAGTAATAGAAGACGTAGTTTTAGTTTGAAAAAAGTGATCTATAGCGGCCCTTATTATGAAAATAGATTCATTTAGCATATTGGCTAGTATTCGTCGTTTATATACATTTTTAAGAAAATAGGTGCAAAGCTGTTTTCAATATACCTGAAAACACTATGTTTACATGCCTTTGCAGCACACGGAAAGTTTTTCCTGTGCGCTAATGACATTAGCTGCTTACTTACCAGTCGACATAAGGCCGTTAGTAAGCATCTAACAAACGAGGATGAATTTGTGGCCGAGGCCATCAGGCCGAGGCTAATGACCGAGTTAGTCACTTATGGAAAAAAATACGATTGGCAATACTGAAATGTATTGCTGGTGACACTGTAAGTCTATCTCAAATTCGATGTTAGTAGGTTAGGATTTGTGTCAGTTTTGACAAAGACTGACGCAAAACCTAACCTGCTAACCTCGAATTTGACATAGAGTTACAGTATCACCAACTACACATTTCAGTATTGCCAATGTTAAAATGTTACTATTCAATTATTTCTTAACGACCTATGGGGAACTTTTCAGTAAGGTTGACAGTTCTGTTATTGACAAATAAGAAGTAGGTGTTATGAAAAATAAATATACTATTAAAAGCTTAATAACAGTAAACAATACTTGTTTATCTTCATTAGCAACGCTAAGCAACGCTTGTATGTTGATAGTTTTTCGAATTTTTATTCAAAATATTTTTAAATTGATTTCTCCAGAACAAATATCATTTAAAGCGGTAAAAGTAAGTGCAGAAATACTGCTTAGAAGGTCTTGTAAGAGATATGAAAATGAGAACCGTTTATTTTGCAAGTGGCGCCAGCGAAATCAAGTTAACACAGTAATCTAATACATGTTCCGGGATTCTACCACAAAAACCGAGTCCCGGGACCACAGCCAGCCCAGGCGAAGTCCCGGGACCATGTCAACATGCGTGCGTATACTCGATATCAGAGAATTAGGACGGGTATTCACCGGCGTCCGGCGTGTTACTCATGCCTCTTGTACATTCTGCATTATTTGCGTTTTGCGTAACGCAGGAGAGGTATTGTTTTCGGTAGGTTAGAATTAAACCTGTGTGTTGTTTCAGCCACATTTGCATATCTTCTTCTATTTATGTATTTGTCTGTTTTTTTTTTGTTGGATTTAGATATGTGCAAAGAAGCTGAATAATTTATATTTTGGGTTTTAAACGTGTTCGTTATTTGTCTGCTAAAGCGTTACAATTAGAATTAATTCCGATTCGCAACCTACCTTCATTCTACATTTAAAAAAAATAACGATTTGAAGTCACTATGGCAACAGTTTTATATATTGAAGATAAACAATTGGCGAAATGAAAAGTGGGTTCCTACAAAATTATCATAATCAGAGGCAGCTTGACGAAAGGATTACACACGTACTTTGCAGTTAAAACAAAAGCAAAAGCGACAGACATTTTTAGTATCTACTAGAAGAAAGCAATGAAGTTGTAGACGAGCCCCAACGCAAATTATCAGCACAGAAATACTTTATATAACTGAAAACACTTGTTTTTCTTTGGAAATTTCATTCAGAAATTTCACCTGAACACTCTTCCTCTTTCGGGATCATTTTCGGGATCTTCGGGACTAGTCCCGGGACTTGACATTTAGCTCGTAAGTCCCGAACACACTTTTGGTCCCGGGACTTGGAAACCCTAATGTTGATACTCTTCTCGTTTATTTGCCCAAAAACCAAATTCATCAAGGCTTTAACTTTATGGAGTTGATTTTCAACGTTAAAGCGCTGCCTGGTTGTAAAAGAAAATATGAATGTTAGTAATTTGCCAAAAACTACTGCATTTCTCAAACGACAAAGTGTTGGTTACACACCGAAAGTCCAAAAGCATTAACTGTAGACCAAGTCGCTAAATTCATATTTGAAGCACCAGATGAGTAGTGGTTATTAACTAAAGTAATTTTAATATTTGGCATTTTCGGTGCATGCCGAAGAGATAACTTGTTTCGTTTAACTTTGGAAGACGTGGAAGATCGAAGATAATAGTCGTTTTTGTGGCATTCGTTCGAGATGGCAAAACTCACAAATCAAGAAGTTTCACAATTAAAAAAGAAGTACCTGTCTCTTTGATCCGTGTAGTTTTTATTGTAAAAATATAGAATTCTAAGACCTACAAATATGAATAGTAGAAGATTATTTATTGCGTATCGCCATGGTAGATGTTATGCTCAACTTGCAGGTTTCCATACTCTAAGTGGTACAACAAAACAGATTGCTGAATATTTGCGCTGAAAATCCCGAAGAATATACTGGACACGGCTTAAGACGATCTTCAGCATCTATGTTAATCGAAGGCGGAATGGATTTGTTTACTCTAGAAAAAAAAACATGAAGGTTGGCGTTCTTCAACAGTGGCTAAAAGCTACATCGAAGAATAGGTAAATGGAAAGGTTGAAGTTTCTCGTAAATTATTCAGTCATTCAAGAATAGGAAACACAATGTTAACACCAGAAAACATTATAGTTGGAGAAGACCGAGAAATAAATACTAATGTAGTACCTTTGACTTCATCAACTACTATTCTACAAAATGAAGTGCCTGTTAAAGCATTGCATATTTACAATAACACAAATTGTAACATAAATATTTTATTTTATAAATTAAAAATATGTTTTTGTTCATTCATGTTTAAAAAGAAAGGTTTCTAACAATGTGTACATGTTTTGCCTTGTTTTTGTTTTCAGAGAGGTATCATAAAAATATCGTTTATTACACATCATTTATAAATGATTTTCTTGTGTTTGCATGACTTCCCGTGTGAGGCGTAGCCGAAATATGCTATTGCTAGTGAAATACTAACTCTTGCAAGTCGAGAGAGATAATCACTATTTAATCTACAAAAATAAACTATGTATGATAAAATACATAGAAGCTTTTTGTTCTAAAATAATGCAAACAACCTTGATCTTATCGTACTTAAGTATATCAAATTTATCAAAAGAATTCTAATGCATGTAGGCCTCAAATGGGATACTATAAAAAATGTATAATTGCTGTGCGTACAGATATTAATACTAGCAATAACCGAATTTAGTAGATGCACTACCAATGAAGATTGTATCGTGTAAAAACGAATTGAAAGGGTAACACTTGATGGAATACTGAAAACTAGAGCAGAAATTAATAATTAAATCATATAGCTGCATTAAAATCTTATTACCAGATTTGGCTATCACTTATTTTGTTACAATATACAGGGTGTTTACAAAAGAGGAATGGAAATTTTGCTTGCATATTGCTCGTGGTTAAATTATTTCAGGAAAAACAGGAAATAAAGAAACGTTGGCAAAATATTTTAAAAAGTAGGACAGTAATGGTCAGAAAGAGTGCTTTCTTATTTACCTGTTTGCCTTACTATTATTTTTTCTGTGATTCTCACATTTAATTTGGTAAAGATATTTACTCATAATTTGTTAGGTACTTACGCATAAAATAGCACGATTGCTTTGGCAACTTGGCGCCTCCACTTCTATCAGTTTAAATCTGCCTGAAGAGTGTCTCAATAAGTCATGCTGATTCATTACCAGTATTTATTATCTACAATATTAAAGCTTTCCATTTTCGGAATACGTTCATAATGTTGACAATTATTAAATATGTTTTAAAAATTTAAACCTGTTTGAATGTTGGATATACTAATTTATTTATATAGGAGTATAGGTAGGTGGCAAAAAATTAATAAAATTAGAGGTGGACATTTTAACTCTAAATTCCACTCAACAGGGGTAAGTTTGGTTTATGAATGTTTATTTGTAGATTTAAGTCGCTTTACAAATTCTAGGATGTTGTCAAGAAGAGAAGAGAAGGTTGAGGTGTCAGCTTGTGTAACTTCGCTGTAGAGTTTTTTAGGGGTGGGGTGCTGGGATTGGGTTAATCTGGTTTGTCTGATAGGTGATCGCAATTTTAAAAGCTCTTGGTGGCGTGGGCAACCTCTGTAGCTGGCGGGGTGATTTCCGCCATAGTTTACGCAGCGGGGCGGTTCATTGATCTGTTTTCGGCAGGCATTGGGTGGGTGGTCATCCAAACATTTTATACATTTGGGTTTGGCGGCACAGTAATTCTTGGTGTGTCCAAATTGCTGGCATTTATGACATTGTGGTATGTTATTTGGTTTGCGTCTTGCCTCTACGGTAACAATTGCATGAGAAAGTGTTTTAACTTTGTAGATATCGTGTGCAGATTCGCCTGCTGGCAGCAGGACATCGCATACAGGAATCGGCTGTTTTCTTTGTTTAACAAGCGTGTAACGCTAGTTATGGTTAAGTTTTTTTCTCGCAATTCATTAGTAATTTCCAGTTCTGTGATGGAAATGGGCACATTTTTAATTACAACGGAAACTGGTTTATCGTGAGGATTTTGGAAGGTATGATATTCAATTCCACTATTTATGTAAAATTTTGTGAGTGCACGATAGTCTTCGATAGAGGTGGCATTGATTTTAACATATTTGCTACTGATTGCAGTTGTAAATTCACGATCTTGGGTGATTGACTTTATATCTTTAATTATCTCTTGATGATTATTAACGTTGTGAAGAAAAATGGGTGGTATTCTATTTTTATTTGATGTGGTGTCTGTAGTTTGACTTACTTGCTGTTCGTTCCCCATTTAAACCAAATTAAATCCTTCCTAATCGAGCAAATACTTCCTAACCTTCTCAATGGATAATTCACACCACTACCTTCAAAACATAACACTCCTTAATTGGAATGCGAATGGCTTAAAACCACAAAGATCAACATTCATATCTTTTTTGGCAAGATACAACGTGGATATAGCGTGCATAACCGAGACTCATCTCTCAGAAGGCGAGATCTTCAAAATAAATGGCTGTCATATTTTCCGCAAAGACAGGCTGTCAACCACATCATGGGGTGGAGTAGCTATAATTGTAAAGCAAAATATTCAACATAGTACACCTGAGGACATAATTACCAACAGTCTCCAAACAATTTCAATTAACATCAACACGAGTAATAATAACCCAATAAAAATTGTCAGTACATATAAGCAATCCAACAAAAACCTAAGTGAGACCGATATCATTAAGATCTTCAATAGCGCAACGCAAACACTTGTCATAGGCGATCTCAACAGCAAAAGTACCTATTGGGGATGCCGTGCAAGTAACCCTAGTGGAACTAAGTTAAACAACTTTGCAACAACTCACCAACTGCAAATAATACTACCAAATGAATTCACGTCTTTCCCGTATAGATTAGATCACCAGCCTGATATCTTGGATATCGTAGTCGCGAAAAATTTCCCTTATCCAATTCAACAGAACGTAATTTCAGAGCTCGATTCTGACCACTTACCCGTTCTTATAACCTTCACGACTGCACCGGTTTACAGACCCAAGCTACCTAAATTAATCAAAGGGTACGTTAAATGGGAACTATTTAAGGAGAAACTCGACTCTCAGCTAAACAATCCGCCAAGGATTGACTGTCCTCCAGTAATCGACTATCAAGTTACAGCCCTAACGACAGCCATTACTAAATCCGTTCAGCTGGCAACGATTCCTAACCGCAAACGCAAAATTAATAATCCCAACATCCCCTCGACTTACATCCTGGATTTAATTAAACAAAAAAGCAAACTTAGAAGAGAGTGGCAAAGAAGTAAGAATCCACTAATCAAAAACCAACTAAACAATATTAGTCATCGAATGATTTACACTAATAAAAGGAAGTTAAAAAATTCCTCCGTTGTTATTCGAGAAGACCTCACAAAACGTCGTATGGATCTTCTAAAAAGTGCTATCGAAAAATACGGAAGAAACAAGGTATGGACAAGTGATGGAAAAATTTTTATTAAAACAAACTCGGGAATTCAAAAAATTACTACGTATTCTCAATTTCAAAAGTTGTCCGGGAACAAATGATTTCCTGAGTATACATAAAATAAGCTATGGAACAGCGGCGATAAACGATAATCTCACGCTAAGTGTTTTGTACAACATTTTTATGTCAGATAGCAAATATTTTATTTGAATTTATTGTAGCATTTGCATTGCGATTTCAGTTTTTTTTTTTTTTGTTGTGGTGTATTGATAGTTTAGTTATTTCTGAAATTTAATTTATTTGTAAACAAAGTTACTTGTTGTGATGAGCAGCAAACGGGTAGACAACTGCCTAAGTGTTGTACACATTAATATTAGATCACTCTTACCGAAAATTACTGAAATTAATGCATTACTTGAAGAAAAAAGTTACGACATCCTAGCAATATCTGAAACATGGCTGAAGCCGTGTATTCCTATTTCAAATTTAAATTATAAAATCTTTCGCAAAGATCGTGTTGATCGTGGAGGCGGAGTTGCTATTTTTGTTAAAAATTCTATTACCACTAAAATTATTCAAAGTAATGACAATATAGAGCAGCTATGGCTGGCAGTAAATCTTAACAATGAAACATATGTCTTCGGAGTGGTCTACAGGCCGCCGCTGACTAATTACAAAGTGTTTATAGACGAACTCGAGGAATCCATTTCTTTGTGCTCTGAGATTTCAACTAAAATTTTCTGTCTGGGTGATTGCAACATAGATATGTCAAATTTTTCGAGTTCAGCCACGCAGTACTTTCATTACATGTTAGATTCATTAAGTTTTGATCAACTTATTAAAGATCCCACTCGAATATCGAAAAACAACAGTACAGTAATAGATCTCATAATTACATCCGATAGTAACTGCATTATTGAATCTGGTACGTGTGAACATGGGTTATCTGATCATGAAGCAGTTTTTTGTAAAATATCAATTAATAAATTTAAAAAAAATAATCCTACATTACGTACTTTTCGAAATTTTAAGTATTTTAATTTTGATAATTTCTATAGAGATTTGCAAATGTTACCGTTGCATCAACTCTACTATATGAGAGATATTGATGCTAAAATAAACCTTCTAAATAATTCTATTATTAATCTATTTGATCAACATGCCCCGTGGATAACTATTAAAATGAAAGGGAAACCTGCGCCTTGGTTAACGGATAATATTAAGCTATTAATGAAATTAAGAAACAAGGCAAAATCTAAATTCAGCAAGACTAAAAATCCTATGCACTGGGAATATTACAAATCCTTGCGAAACTTTACTAATCTAGCCATTCAGAATGAAAAGAAGGCGTACTTCGACTTTAAACTTCGAAATGGGGGTGTAAATTGCATTTGGAAAGAACTAAAATCGATAAATATAAATGTTAATAAGCAAAATTCTATACCAGAAACTCTTAAAAATCCACAGCAAATAAATGACTTTTTTATAGATTCCATACCCAATATACATCCGGATCAACAGCTTATTAAATATTATCGTGATAACGTACTTACAACAGAAAATCTTTCTTTTACTACTGTTAATGTTGACCAAGTTGATAAACTAGTTCGAAGTATAAATAGCAATGCAGCGGGTGTTGATGGAATAACAATTTACATGATTAAACTTTGTTGTCCATATATACTGCCATTTATAACACATATATTAAATTATTGTTTAACGGAATGCGTTTTTCCAAGTTGTTGGACGAACGCAGTTGTAATTCCACTGCCCAAAATAAGCAATCCCCAAACGTATAAGGATCTGAGGCCAATTAGTATATTACCAGCTCTTTCTAAACTATTAGAAAAAATTCTTAATATGCAATTATGTCAGCATTTAAAGGCTCATAATATTTTATCAGATTCACAGTCAGGCTTCAGACCATTTCATAGTTGTGCTACTGCTCTTTTGAATATAACAGACGATATTCTAACTGCATCCAATGATGGAAAATTAACAGTATTGACTCTTTTAGATTTTAGTAAGGCTTTTGATACCATAAATCATGAATTGCTATTAGCTGTATTATACTACATTGGTCTTAGTCCTAACGCTCTTCTATTAATGAGAAATTATCTCTCCAACAGGGGCCAACAAGTTAAAGTCGATGGACGCTTATCTAAGTTGAAATTTATCAAAAGAGGGGTTCCACAGGGATCAATTCTTGGTCCATTGTTGTACTCTATATATACGATTAAGCTTCATGATTATGTTAAAATCTGCAACATTCATATGTATGCAGACGATACACAGGTTTACTACTCCTTTCCACCAGGAAATTTTAATGATGCAGTTGCTATTATTAATAATGATCTGAATTCTCTCGCAGACGCAACCCGGAAACACGCTTTAATTTTAAATCCTGAAAAATGTTGTGTATTGATATTTGGAAATAAACATGAATGTGAGGTTAAGAAAAATCAACTTAATATTCACATTGACAATAAAATTATACCAGTTGTCGATGAAGCAAAAAACCTAGGTCTCATATTAGATAATAGCTTTAGGTATAGAAAACAAATTTCTAAATATATTCAAAACGCATACTGTAATCTTAGAATGCTGTACCCTCACAGATCATATCTCAATAAAGCAGTAAAATCGATTCTTTGTGAAACTCTTGTTTTATCACATTTCACGTTCTGTTCTGAAGTGTATGATCCCTGTTTGGATCTAGATTCATGTAAACGAATCCAGAGAGTCCAAAATGCCTGCTTGAGATATGTTCATGGGATCAGAAAATACGAGCACATCTCATATAAATTATCTGACACTGGGTGGCTGAACATGAAAAACCGAAGACTTCTTCAGAGTTCCTCGTTATTTATGAAAATTATTGTAGAAAAGCAACCAGCTTACCTTTACAATAAAATTACCTACAGAACAGATGTACATAATTTAAATCTGAGGCATAAATGGACTCTGACAGTTCCTCAACACAGGTTGGCTCTTTTCCAAAGGTCATTTTCCTACACTGTCGCGAAAACGATAAATAACTTGCCAAAACGCTTTAAAAATTTATCTTTGCGAAGATTTAAACCGGCTCTTTTTAAATACTTATTTCATAATCAGTAATTATCATTTTTTTTTAAACCAGTGTGCTTCACGTGGTCCTTGTCTGCTTGTTTGCAATTATTTCAGTTGCTCTTTCTCATCAACAGCAAAAAAAAAAGTTTAAAAGGTATTTTAGGCACGAAATTCAATTAAGTTTTTTTTATAGCATATTTAAGGTGGAGTTGAAAAACAGGCTACTGAACTTCACCTTAAGATTCCATTATATTATAAATTGTAAATATATGTACATATGTAGATAATGGAATAAATATTATTATTATTATTATTATTAATAAGACGGGAGATTGACACACACAGAATCAACAACTATAGAAACTATCTAGAGAATATTGAACCAACGAGCCTCGAACTATGGAAAGCTACGAAAAATATAACCAGACAGCATGACGTAATTCCTACCCTAACCGAAAATAACTCCTCATACACGAAGGACGAAGAAAAATGTGGGTTATTTGCGGAATATCTAGAGAAAGTATTTACACCAACAATAGCCGATGAAAATCGAGTGCATGCCAACACAGTTCAATCATATATAGAAACTCATTTACCAATTGTTACTGACTTTGACGATCCCACTTCTCCTAAGGAACTAGAATCTTATATCCACGCTCTTTCATTAAAAAAAACTCCTGGACACGACCTGATATCGAACATCATACTAAAACACTTAACCAGCAAAGCACTTGCATTTCTGGCAAGCTTATTCAACGCCTGCATGAGAATTGGTTACTTCCCTGCAACCTGGAAACTTGCGCACATTCTTATGTTTTCTAAACAAGGCCAAAACAAAAAGAATTGCAGTAACTATCGTCCAATAAGCCTTCTCCCTACCTTATCCAAATTACTCGAAAAAGTTATCGCACAACGATTAAAAATATCCTTAGACAAATGACAGCTAATACCACCAGTACAGTTTGGACTCCGACAGGGGCAATCAGCAGTGCATCAGCTTCAACGAATCTCTGAAATTATCTCGAAAGGATTTGAAAATAAACAATTCACCGTTATTGCCTTTATGGATGTCACCAAAGCTTTTGATAAGGTTTGGATAGAAGGCCTGAAATATAAATTGCTACGCATTAATATCCCTCAGTACCTAGTTGCCATTATTTTTTCATTTTTAGAAGATCGGAAATTTATAGTACGCATAAATAGCACCATCTCTACCGTGCGAAATATACATGCAGGAGTTCCCCAGGGTAGCATCCTGGGACCGACACTATTTAAATATATTTACGCACGATATACCTAGTCTCAATCAATTGAAATAGCGCTATTCGCGGACGATACAGCTGTAATTTCCCAACATGCAGACTTCTTACAACAATAGATCACCTCCAGACCGCAGTTAATACGTTAACGCAATGGTTAACCACATGGTGTATTAAATTGAATCCTAGCAAATGCACAACAAAAAATATTTACGCTGAGACGAATCCACGATCATCCCAACATCAAAATTCTTGGAACAGACATCCCATGGAACCCACGCAGTGAAGCTGTCAAGTACCTAGGGGTTTACCTGGATACCCGTTTGACATGGAGTAATCACGTTAATAAAAAATTAAATCAAGGATATGCGAGGCTACTCCAGCTATATCCATTGATCAACAGGAATACCCCTCTTCGGCGTGAATGCGTCTTGCTTTTATACAAAACCCTACTTAGGCCAGTTATCACTTACGCCTGTCCGGTGTGGTGCAACACCTCAGCTACCAACTTCAAGAAAATGCAGGCTTTTCAAAATAAAATTCTCCGATTGGCCATTAATGCTCCTTGGTATATGCGCAATGAACAGATTCATTATGAATTAGCAATGGACAAAGTCGACCAATTCGTATCCAGGCTTACTAAAAACTTCTTTGACAACATGCAAAACAGCAACATAGACATTCTACAACAACTAGGCCGGAAAAATATTTACACCCGCTTGAAAATACGCTTACCGCAAGACATCATCGCTTAGATCACGGATCAGTGAACACTACTATATCAAGCAAACTCTTTTAGAGGATAAATTCCTTCAGTGCAATTTCCAACAAAGACATTACTATTAAGATTACTATATTATACCAACCATGTATAACATTGTAAAATGTTGATCTGGTTAGCTTCAAAAAAAAAAAGATTTAAGTCGCATATCTACTATTTTGTGCCACTGATTGCGAATAACATAATCCAAAAGAATTTAATCAAATTCCTCGAGCATATATAAATAAAAGCACGTGATTGTTGACAAAAACATGGCCAACAAGTGGCTTCTGAAAGGTCGGCTATACATGAACATTTGTTTACTTCTTATTGCGATCAGGCTTTCTGATCGTGTGATTGAATCATCACGTGCTTTTGTTTAAATGTGTTGCAGATTTGGAATGATCCCACTTTAAATTTAAATAAATGGTAGAAAATAGCTAGAGGTGCTTAATATACGTCAAACTTGTACACTATACTCTATTTGGCAATGGCGGCCGCGAATTACGTGGTCTATTCTGATGTGCTTTTATAGATAGGACTGCATCCGCTTGATTAGATAGAACATTGCATACAGACGGTTATGTTTCGTTTATAAGCCAATGTGGGAATAATTTAGTCAGCAGTAGCTTGCACCTGTATCAAATGCTGTAACTCTGCTAAGTCATTTCTGTAAATAAAAATTGTAACTTGTTTAGTTTTCTTCGTAAAGAAAAGTTAAATAGTTCAGTCTTTCGGATAGACAAAAGGGTTTTACAAGATTTTCAAACATTAAAATCGAGTAATAGCTCTTTGAATTTTAATTCTTAATTGTCTGCAACCCGATCCTTCGTTCATCTGGAACTACAAGCTGTTCCAACTGCATACGCACCGCCAAGCCACGGGGACAAGCATCGCCCCAGGTAAATAGCATCGCAGGTTGCAGTTTCCTGGTTATTGGAACCAAATCCATCCATCCAGAATACCTGGATCATTGGGATCACCGGGATAATCCCAGTCGCCCTCGAAATAAGGATAGTGTAAGAAAATTCACAATATTTAAACTAAACACTTAAACTTTTACTA